>OY294070.1:135214560-135312144 GCA_958510875.1 Endomychus coccineus
TTGAAAACAGCACAGTGTATTCCTCGACAGCCCAGCTTGAAATTTGCCGCTTCTCTTTAAGCCAAGAGTCAGAGACTATGGCCAGACGGCTTAGAGTGGAAGGTAATTTCTTCCACCACCAAGCAGCAAACTTTTTGGTACTGACCAAGAACTTTTCGAACCTCATCCTCGCCGACTGCCTCGCACACTTCTGTTTGCGGAAGTTGATGTTCAGCGCAAAACATTTCGAAGTGTGCTAAGGCTGGGTTATCAAGGTGAATTGGACGCGGTGACTCGTACTCTCTTCCAGAACTGCTCGACCTCCTCCACACTCGGGAGGCAACAATTGTGGGCGTGCGGTGGAGATTCAATAAACCGAGGCGGGCTTGATGGTCTGCAACACTGTACGTTTCAGTGTGTGATGGTGGCGTCGCAATTTGACGGCTATGTGCTAAATTTGTGACGTGAAAGCCTTTGCCGATAGAAATTAAATCCATTAGACCCGGCGCAAATTGAACCCAGCCCATGCACATCCCACGCGCAGCACACGCGTGGACTATTTTGTAGACCGTGGTTTGAGACGTAGTGGCGCATATTGAACCCATCCCACGGCCAGTACAGTTCGACCGTTGTGTCTCGTGGATCGAGTTGTGCTTGCCACACAGTTTCGTGGATCGTGGGTCTTGTCTAGTGTACTGAAATGGAAAAATTCATTGAATTGGTTAGAAGATTTCCTGTGTTATATGATACTTCTCACGAAGATTATTCATGAGAACAAAACTGAAGGATGAGTTGTGGGAGAAGATAGCCAAAGAATTAAACTATACTGATGGTGAGTGATTTTATTTGTAATATTTAATCGTAGTACTAGTACATTACATTTTATATTGTATCAACAGCACTCCTAATTAATAGTTTTGTGTTCAAAACTGTCCCCTTTCTACTGCCCTACGTTGCCAGTCAACAGATCCCTCGTGAGAATTAAAATATTCGGTGAAATTTTGCCGAATAGAAAATGCTTCATTAGAACTTCTATTTCGATATGGTGCTAAAGAAGTAAAGTTACTTTCACTAAAATTGTTTGCTATTTCGTCATCTTCGCCTTCCTGTGTACTGACATTTGAGAGAATATCAGTTCTCAAATAATTATGAAGCACAATTGTGGCCAACACTATTATATCTATGGTATCCAATTTGCATTCAAAAGGTCTTTTGTATACCCGAAATCTAGCTGCTAATATTCCAAAGCTACATTCTACTGTTTGTCTTGCTCGGGATAATCGATAATTAAAAACCTTATTTTGATAATTGCCAGTCACTCTCGCTTTAGGATATGGACGCATTAAATTTGGCAATAGAGGAAATGCTTCATCTCCGATAAAGACATACGGTGTGTTTGTATTTTTCCCAGGTAGCGGTTTTGGTTCGGGCAATTGTAAAGACCTACGGTTTAGCATTTGCCCTAACGAGGAATTGGCGAAAATATTTCCATCACTAAACCTACCCATGGAACCCACGTTAGCAGTTGTAAAACGATAATTTGCATCTACAGTCGCCATCAAAACAATGGAAAAATATTGTTTATAGTTGTAGAAAGAAGACCCACTAAGAAGTGGTTTCCGAATGGTGATATGTTTGCCATCAACAGCACCTAAACAGTTATAAAATTGCCATTTTCTCTCATAATTCAAGGCAATATTTCTCCAAGTTTCCACTGTTGGTTCTGGCATGTAAATGGGTTGTAAACGTCTCCATAGAGCTGCACATACTTCAGATACAATATTCGATACGGTTCTCTCCCCCAATCTATAGCTTAGTGCTATAGTCTTAAACATGTCACCAGTGGCCAAATACCTGAAAAAATATGAAATCAATTACATACCATCTTTAGACTGATTTTTTATTTCATTTTATTAATTGTTTTTTTTTATTACAGCCCAAGCTGCTAAGGAACAATGGCGAAAGCTGAGAGAACGTCATCGAGAAGCTCTTCGAAGGCAACAAAAAAAAAGTGGTCAAGAGGCTACACAAATTAGGCTATGGACATATCAAAAACAAATGGAATTTCTCCAACCATTTATGAAAAACAGAAATACTGTTGGATATCCCTCTTCACCCCTTAAAGAAAGTCAGTTGGAAGAGGATGATATTACGCTATCTGATACACCCAGACTTGAAACAACAAATGATAGCGAACCAACCGAACCTTCTGAGAACGTCACCCCTAATAAGAGATCTAAAAAATCCACAATAATTACTGATCCCGTTATGCGAAAGTTCATTGAGGACAGTGACAAGAGAGCATCAAAGAGGGATGAATTACGTAAAAACCTTGTTGTACAAACGCAAAAACAAGAGGACTTACAAAATGATGCTTTGTATCAGTTTTTTATGTCTATGTACAACATAACTAAAGGTCTTTCAATGAAATACCAAAAAGAAGTCAGAAGAAAATTGTTTCAAGCGGTTTCTGATGCCGAAGATAAAGCTGAGGATGAAATCGCAGACAAATGTGAGGTAGAGCACAATCCTCAGATGAACAGAAAACGTCCTATTTCATCAACTACCCAGCCTACTAGTGTATTTTCTTGTGCCATAACGCAAGAATTCCCTGAATTGTTTTCTCCATCGAATTCAACATCGCTGAGCTCAGTAGACACAAATGAAAGAAGCTGCGACGAGTCTTCAAGAACATTTTTTAATTTGTAATGACATATACTGAATAAATATTAAAAAACATATATTTTTCTATCAATATTTAATTTTTTAAATATTTACCTTAGACATACTGCTAGTTTGTCTTCACTTCCAATAGGCTTTTGTGCATTACACTCTCGACCAGTGATATCGTTTTTAATTAATGCATGAACCTCACTAAACTGTCTTCTGTTTAACCGAAACGACTCTTTAAACACAGTATCTGGAATTTCACTGGATAAGTTGAATTCTCCATGAGTCTCTCTTTTCCGTAAATACTCATTTGTTTTACCTCTTTTCCTTTTTTGGTTGAGTAGGTGCAACATGATGAATCTTTCTTCATCCTCAGATTCAGATTCTAAATCCAGAAGAAGTTGCTCGCTTGTTGTCATCTTGCATAGGAAAAGATGGAGATGGGCACAGTATATGTGATTTGGGTTAGTCATGGGTGTGGGCTGTGTTCAATATGCGGTACTATTTTAAAAACGTGTACTTGGACTGGGCGTGTGCTGCGCTTGGGATGTGCATGGGCTGGGTTCAATTTGCGGCGGGCCTTACGCACTGGATTGGAGACGCTTGTTGCTTCGTTGACTGGATTTTGGCCACGACTTTGTGTAGGCGCCGTTCGGTTTTCTCGATCCGGTCGTGCGGTCAGTCCGCTCTTCTAGAACGAATTGCTTTGCGTCACCATACACGGCCTCGTCGATTTCCCAGAGGTCCGCGAATGCTGGTAGCTCGTCATTAATAATCAACGTGTCCAATTCTACCAACTCGTGTGGTAGTACGGAGACCCTGACTTTGATTCGGGTTCTCCTAGTTCTAAGATCAACTTCGGTGTTTTGGAGCAGGCTTGCTCCGCCAGATCTGTTGCAATGATCTGGTTCTAGTGATGCAGCCTGCCGGAGATTCGTGCTTATACAGGGCGAGTCAGTTTTTTGTAGACAAACTCCAACAGGGGATAGAACAGGTGTTGAAATTTGTTTTTTGCGAATATTTCCGGAACCGTTTATCGTACAGAAAACAACTTTTGTAAGCATTTTCTACTCATAGTAAGCTATGTTTTGTGCAATAAAAAAAAATTTTTTTAGCCATAATTGGTGAAGATTTTGAAGGGATAGTGGGTGTTTTTCTCCCCAACTTCTACGCCACTGGAAAAAGTACGGTTTTGAGAGGCCCATTTGAACCACCAATGTTTTCTACAAAAAAAAAGATACTTGGTAATAAGCTCTAAAGTTGACCGTTTTCGAGAAAAATCAACTTTTATGTTGAAAAACATGGTCAATTTTTTGGTTTTGTTACTTGTTCTAACGTTTGAATTAAAACATACATTTTATTTCAAAGAATTGACCATGTTTTTCAACATAAGAGTTGATTTTTCTCGAAAACGCTCAACTTTAGAGCTTATGACCACGAGTACCTTTTTTGTGTAGAAAACATGGGCGGTTCAAATGGTTGTCTCAAAACCGTACTTTTCCCAGTGGCGTAGAACTTGGGGAGAAAAACACCCATTACCCCTTCAAAATCTTCACCAATTATGACTAAAAAAAAAAATTTTTTATCGCACAAAACATAACTTACTAGGAGTAGAAAATGCTCAGAAAATCTGTTTTCCATACGATAAACGGTTCCGGGGTTATTCGCAAAACAATTTTTTTTTTAATTCAACACTCGAAAACGAAGCCTTCTACGACATATATTTATAGGAACTTTTCTCCTCAAAAACATCTGTTCTATCTCCTGTTGGAGTTTGTCTACAAAAAACTGACTCACCCTGTATAGCCGGTCTTCCGCAGGTAGTATACTGAATCCGCAACTTTTGTAAAAAAAAAAATACGAATTTTATGAAAAAAATTGTGATAGGAACCATATTAACAAAGATATTAGTTTTGAGCTGTTTTTTTTTATAAAATGGACAAACAGCGATATGACATTTTACTCCTCATTTATTAACAAAGGCAATTTTTTTGGTAATATTTATTCAATTCACAATTAAAAAAAGAACAAACTGAAAGTTATAATCAGAAACAATAAATAACAATTAATCTTAATTATCACAAATCTGAAAATTTTACACTTAATCTACTCTTGAATAACACAAAATCTAATCAAATTTATTATCTTCGAAAGAATCAAAAAAATTTCCCATCAAAAATTCCTTCGTTCGAGGGCTTATCTCACCTTGCACCTGCTCTGAACGATTCAGAAAATCGACATTGCGGCGTTCCAAATAAGTTTCGTTGTTTCGGTACAATTGGTGATCATCGGATCGCACCGGAACGTCAAATCGATGCGACAAATCAAGTGACCGACGTGCAGAAACATTTGCAGCGTTGATAGAACCGTCAAACCTTACCGGCTTGTCACCAAACTCGTTTCTATGCGAATGAAAAGTACCGTTTCTCGAACTGCCCGCATACGGATAATAGTTTTGTGAACAATTGACGTTCTCATCGTTATAAAACGATGTGTTAAATGCCGACATCTTGCGATTGTGCAATCGGCATATGTCGCAGTGGCAAGTGTGAGGCTCGTACGTTGGAAAGTGAGGATTTTCGGACGGTCCAAAACAATTGAAACACGTCCTTGCGCCCCACATAGGTGCGTCAGCGTTCAAGTAACGTAGAGGGCGTTGCTGACGCACCGGACAATCGAATTCCGTTCTGGCTGGAAACGATTCCGACGAATGCATAGTCGCGTTCCATCCTTGCGGATCCACCCGCATGTCGTTCATAGTTTGATTGAAAGGAACGGCGTGTCGAAACGGAACTACCTCATTTCTCAGGCCCTTCAAATCGTCCGACGCGAACCTTGTAATTTCCTGTGGTACGCTCCCGTGTTGCGTAAAAGCAACATTATCGAATCTCGGTCTCCGATTGGGCGTATTCGACCATTTTCGTGAATTTCCCTCGTTCGGAACGTCATCGCGTTTGTTTATGCCGAAAGTAGAATTGTCGAAATTCACGATGGCTGACGCGTTGTCGCGATGTTCCCGAGCACCGTTTTCCTCGGTGGCGAGATAAAACGGCCGATGATACGCCGATTGCGTCCGGTCCATATCGATAGGGCGCGAATCCTGGCTGTAAGCAAGCCCGTCGATGTTAAAACGATTTTTCGGAACGTCTTCGCGAAACTGAAAAGAACGTGACAAGAGCGAACTGTCCTGACTTCGATAGCTACCGAATCTGGAATCGTTTGGTGGCCAATGGACATTTTCCGGAGAGCTCCTCTTCGGAATGAATCCGTGGCGGTAATCATTCGGAACGTCACAACGAGTCAATCTCTGCTCGTCCACTCCTCCGTTGGAAAGCGTATTCATTTGTTGTATTGGATTATTCGCGCGTAAAGTTTTCGGTGGAGTCGGTTCCGATTGCGAGATTATTCGCGAATAATAATCGAGAGAAGTGTTCGCCGAAGTGCACACGATTTCTTTCCGAGACGACACGTTCTGTTCCGCAGTTTCATTAGATTTGATGAATTCTAACAATGGTTCCGATACGTAATCCTCCAATCTCGATTTATTCATCGAGGGGGCGCTGTCGTTAATCCGGTTCGAATTTTGTTCCGGAAGTCTCTCGTTCGTCCGGTAGTCTTTGTCGGAAAGTAGAAATTTCGTGCCGATCGTCGTGTTCAGTTTCATGAATCCGGTCGAGTTCTTTCCACCATAATTAGCCATCTTGAGCTGAGGAATAATTGGTAAGAGTTTTCTAGAAGGAGTATTTGAATGAAAGGTATTGTTACACCTGGAAGAAGAGAAAAAAGGTAGGATAATTAACACTTCACCAATAATTTGTAATTGTGCAATTTGACGCAGAATGCGATAGCGCCTGCTGGCAGGTTTCAAACACCAGACGTCCCCTCATAACCCAGAGGACGGACTGGGAGAACAAGGACGGTTCAAGAATGGGTCTAAGACTGGCGAGTCTAGCGGAGCCGGTGTCTACTCGTGTACACCCAGAAGGGAGATTTCAGTTCCCCTAAGTGGCCATGCAAGCCTTTTACAGGCTGAGGTCTTTGCAATACGGACATGTGCCTTGGAAAACCTTACATTAAACTACCGAGGTAAGCTACAGCTAATGTGGGTACCTGCCCATTCTGGCGTGCAGAGAAACGAAGTGGCCGATGAATTGGCCAAATGGGGTTCCTAGAACGCCCTTGGCCCCGATTCCACCATCAGAATTTCATCGACCACCGGGCTCCACGCCCTCAAGGAGCTATTGGATAGACAGTGGCTCTTGGTCTGGCGTGGTTCCCCCGGCATGAGGCAGCGAAGCTCCACATTAGGCAGTTCGCGCCTAAACTCTCCAAAACCCTACTCTCTATGAGCAGGACAGGCCTAAAACTGGTGACAGGACTCCTCACAGGACACTCTCATCTGAATAAACATCTGCACACAATGGGCATTGTTGAAGACCCAGTTTCTAGTAGATGTGGAGAAGCGGATGAAACTGCTTCTCACATCCTAGCAAAATATCCAGTCCATGCAAAATCTTAGCCTTCGGCACTGCCTTAGGCCTGCTGGACTGATTCTTGTGTCAAGGGGCGCACAATAGACCCAATCGAGCGGTCTAAGTGCTCCGGACTTGTCCATATCCGCTTTGATTGTTTGATTGATAGTCGTCATGTCGCTATGATCAAATAACTTTATCCCTCTCACTGTAATTAAATCGACTTTTGTGATAATTGATTCAATACTATTATCTGAATTTGAATTATCTATTTCATAATTGTCAATATTTTTATCTGAATTTAATTTATCTACTCAATTCTTTGATTATCTCACTTCATAACTGTTTTAACCATAACGAATTGATATATTATTTTGAAGGTGTAAGGTCCCTAGTTAAAATAAAACATTGACTAGTCTGTTTCGACCCTTTAATTGCCCAACTAGCTCATTATGGAAATATCTCAGGGTCTATCGTAATGAAACGTATCCTTCGATTCCTGATTGTCAGTTGTACCTGAAGCACCTACAACTTTACTTATAAGATGAAAAAACAGCCTCAATCAAGAATTTGCGGCATTACGATGGTGTTAGATTGATGTTAAATTGAGAAAATAAATAGAAATAGTTCAACTTAACAAAATATGGTTTTATTCACCAGTTGAATAATTAATAACAAAATGAAATAGTTACAAATAAAATTTGAAATTGACATGAGAAATGTATGACAAGAGTGAAATTTGACTTATGAAGAAATTGAATTTTGATAAATTAATAATTGAAATACAAAAGTTTTTGAGGATCAGCAAAACTCTGAAAATGTAATTAAGTCTGCAAAAAATGTTACTCTCCTTTGTATTTTTTTTAGCTTGTGAAGTGCATACTACACAGCTCGGCTCGGTAATTCTGTACACCCGTACGGGAAGAAGGGAAGAAACGTCTCGTTTAACCCTAAAAATCATCAATCCCGACAGAACGACACCTTCCGTGAATTTATGTAGAATGATATCATACCACGATGACTGTACAGTTGCCGCTATTGTAGCATAGGTGTCAGGGCCTGACTCATCCGGACTCATTTATTCAAAATAATTATCAATTCAAACACCGAAATTAAACCCTGCAACGGGGTTCACACCGTTACAGCTTTTTGAAGTTTGACAGGTCGCCAAAATTTAAAAATTTTCGGAATTTTGGTGTGAAATTTATATTGGACCAAGTTTGATAATATCAAAAAATGGTATTCTTACATCGTTCAGTAACGATAGAATCAGCAATTTTTTTTTCAAGTATAGAAATGACTTTAGCTCAGTCAGAACAGGCAAATGCGATATCAGGAAAATGGGAAAGAACCAAGTTCGCAGCTTCGAAAAACCTGTGCCATCTGCAATGCTAAAAAAAAAGCGAAATGTTTTGCGCGTTTTGCTCGATATCTGCAAAAAAGTTACTCTCATCTTTTATGAAGTAGATGAAATTTGCCAACAACTCAGCTCAATGCAAATGTGCATTGAAAACTTTTTGAGAAATGGCTTCAAAAATTGGAAATTTTTCCCAAAAAGTGAAGGGCTCCCGTTCCCATTTAAATTTAAAATTTCACGATTAAATTTGATACGGAACATGTAGTAACTTACGTTTCATTTTGTTGCGTTACATTGTTCTCTGGAAACGGCAAGAAAGGAGTCGAAATCTTCGGAGAAAACCTAACCGAAGGTGAATGTACCAGTGGCGATCTCCATTTGATTGATTTCGTAAAATTATCGCTCACGCAACGCTTTTTCTCTTTGCTATCGTCGCTCGGTTGGATGTATTTATTCAGATGTTGCAACAGCTCGTCTTCTTTTCGGTGTTTCTTTGCGTTCTCGTTGATGGTCGAATCTGCCAACCGTTTACTGGAGCTAGGTGGATTATGTGAAAATTGAGCAGGCTTGAACTTGTACTGTTCGATCTTCAACGATTTGGAAGCAGGTACTTCCTCCGGTGATATCTAGAAAAGAAACAATGTTAAAATTGTAGATTCAAACCGCGATTACTAGGCTTCTTCATAACTCTGGATAACGAAGCATCACAACAACCATGTTTGGAAGCACAGACGAGACTGAATTATCGAGATTACTTCCCAGAATGTGATTATTACATCCTTGTTTAGTGAATAATTTCAAAATGCGCCCAACGTAGGACAGACATAAGCTCGTGGTCATATGCAACATAATTAGATATAATAACATATTTGACGTGTGAATATTCAATATGTGAAATCAAGTTAAAATAATAATCGTGCCGCTACTGGATAAGCACTCACGTCCTCGTTTTCAAGAGAAGCGATTTTCGACTGAATGAGCTGAATATAATATAGTAATAGGTGCATTTATATTAGTAGCTAGAATATACCGGGCGGTATCCGCAATATCCAGCCTTACCCCTGCACGCGGGGCTCTGCAGGGGCGGACCACCCTTTCCCTAGCGCATCGTGGGAAGAACAAAGCTAAATGCTAAAGCGGATACAGAACGCCAAAGGATAAGGACATCCTCTGAAATGGATAAGACAAACAATACAATCGGAATAGGATATCAGACTGACTCCGATTTTCTATGCAACCTTTTTTTCGAACAATCAGAAAGACAGGAAACTAAGAGAAATCAGGCGAATCCCCTGGTTTTTATGGAATCCCCTAGGAAACATAATAATGTATATCGTTCAAATACCAGGGATAGCATATCTCCAAAAAATAAAGGAGAAGGTATTAGAAACAAGAATTGTGGTCAATAATAGACTGAACAATTCTCAATATAAATCTTCAATAGATTGAATGAAAAGAACAAAGAACGATAAAATTAGGTTGATACCTAAGGAGCCAGCAGTGTCACACAAACACAAAGTAGATATCACGAACGTGAATATAAAAGGAACATAGTATAGACGCAGTCTGTCCATATCCCGAAGTTATGCGAAGAGCGGTCCCGGGGTATGGATGAAGAAAGGAGAGGTTTTAACAGGTATGCTCGTTTTTTAGAGTGAAAGATCAAAAGCTCCTGGTGTGCATCAAGCATTTACTCTCCACAGAACAAAAAAAAGGTTAGGATAGGTTAATAGGTTAGGTTAGGTTAGAAACAAAGGGGGCACAATAAACAATCATTATTGGTTATTGTGCAAATACCATCGACATATACATATCGACTGCGCGTTGCGATGATAGGCGCGGGTAGTGCCGGCGTGAGAGAGGGGAAAACGAGGAGGCCTAATACTGTCTTTATCTATCGCGTTTCTATTAGCCGCTGCGTTGCCATGGAAATGCAACATGACTGTAGCTAGTATGTGATATTTTGACCAGAATGTAACTTAACTAACCTCAAAAGTAAATTCAGCAGATTACTTGTACATTAGCAAATTATTTCAGCATAATACTTGTGAAACAATGTATTAAATTATCATTGGACATTTTCATCGACTTCTGTACTTTAATTAACCAAATTTGATACTTTAACAATAGACTTACTGTTGAAATAAACATAATATGCCTGACAATAAGATTATTAATAATGTTTCAAGTGTATCATAATAGATGGTGACACTGAACACTTTGAATGTGTGCTTCACTGTTTATTATGTCTTCTATGCACAGATGGTGGACGGCCATAGATATTGTTCTACTTCAATTAATAGATGCAATGTTATGGTCACTAAGTAACACTGTCAGTCAATGAGTCGTGTGTATTGATTTTGCTTCATACTAGCTACAGTC
This sequence comes from Endomychus coccineus, assembly GCA_958510875.1. NCBI lineage: Eukaryota > Metazoa > Arthropoda > Insecta > Coleoptera > Endomychidae > Endomychus > Endomychus coccineus. Next base: position 135,225,421 of record OY294070.1, read on the forward strand.
ATGTTGCGTTTCCATGGCAACGCAGCGGCTAATAGAAACGCGATAGATAAAGACAGTATTAGGCCTCCTCGTTTTCCCTCTCACGCCGGCACTACCCGCGCTTATCATTGCCACGCGCAGTCCATATGTATATGTCGATGGCAAATACTTGCGTACAGAACGGTGGTTGGCCTAGGCAGCAGGCACTACATGGCTAATTATCTGACTTGACAACCAGGTACATACCTGGGACTCAGTTTACGTAGACCTTAAAAACACCCAGGACTGAATTTACCTACATAGTACATAGAAAGGCAAATAATAGATGCCGGACTCAATTTATATCGACCCGCCATCTGACTATTAAGTTGGTATTAGATATATGGTGGTTTGTTTCCTATGGTTGTTGTCTTGTTGATGTTAATGTTCACGTTTTATCTAGTATCATTATAAATTTTGATTTCCTAATCTTAAACTTGTAATTACCAACCTTTTGAACGTCTTAACTGCATTTAAAATCAATTCAAGTAAAGAGCAAGCTTCAAGATGATTCGTAATATGTAGATCATATAAACACTTATACATTTGACTGTTGACTCTCAAAAGAGCTGAATTACTAGTCGAAACGCAAATGCTGAGATGAAAACAGTTGGAGCGAAGGAACTACTCTTTCCGCTGAACGCACCCATTGAAATCAGTGTAACACAGAGAACGATCGACTACCTTCATATCTATAGACATCACTTACGGTGAAACGAGAACTCAAAATTACAAAATCAAGTAATTATTAATTGAAATAGTATTATCTGAATTTAATCTAATATATTTGGATATACATTATACATAATAATTTTGGATTCATTCATTAAATTATTTTAGTAACAATAACATAGCAGATTTAAATAATTTCGCTTTCGTTCCACTGCATTATTGATAGGGAAAAATATAATATATTCATAAGACGCTTACCTGAAAGTTAGTAAAAACCATCGCAACTTCGATTTAATTGCTTTATTTCTTCTAGATGTATGTAAATGTCGCGTTAATACTTTGTTCCAAAGTAATTAATACAGTTTGGGAACAATTATTATTCAGCGGGTAAATGTAAACTTCAACAATTAACGATCGATTACATTGTCATTAGACATTGAAACTTAAAGCAACAATGCCTCAATTTTGATCCATGGCTACTTTGACGTTTCCGCAAATTAGCCTTCGGTATTCAATCATTTCATATTATCGCGGAATATGTCTACATAGTAGTTATTATTGAATAGTTTATTATAATAGATTTGAAAATCAACAATAACAAATGTCCAACAGAGACCGTATTTCATATCGATTTGAAGACTATAAGACTTAATAAACTATAAAAGAGTTCACACCTGTTTATAGTTTTGAAGATTTTGATAGTTCGACTGAACCACTGAATTTGTACGTGTTCAACAACATCGATGAAAACGCTTTATATTCGAAGGTATATGGAGTCTTTGAACTGATCTGTGGTATCGCGCACACTTGTTCTAGAGACGGTAAAAACCATAGAACAATAGTTCATTTTCCTAGTTCGTTAGCTATCCATCTCTACTTCTCCAAAAATCAATCTTTACCGACGCATATTGACCATAGAGGTGAAAAGTTCCATGAACGTTAATGTTAAATATTTAATTTAATTCAATTCAATAGCGGGAAATTCAGAATTAAGATTTAAGAACATGATACAAATAGTTACAAATTTAAATATTAACTAAATCTGAATATTATCATATAAATCATATGTGGCTAAGTAGCAAGGACTTCAAACAATAACTGCATAGCTTCAAATAATGTCAGTATGATCATTAAGAAATGGGGTATTGTTTGTAAATTGGTTATAAATTTTATCAGGGAAAGAATGATTATTACGGAAAAAATGATCTCCAAATGTGGAACCTGTTTTTGAGATTCTAAAGTATCTTTTATGTCCATTAAAACTTAATAGAAAATGAGTGTCCTGTTTGACCTATATAAAAGGAATCGCATTCCTACCAAGATAGCTTATAAACGCCAGATTTATCAATTATCTTTGGTTTTTCTTCATTATTGAATAAGATATCTCCTAATTTGGAATTTGATTTAAAAATTCATGATGTTTCTTGAATTTTAATTTTTGTGTATTAAATGAAGTGAATGTTGTTTTACTGTTTAATGTTGATTAGTTCAGATATTATTTGGGATGAATAATCGTAATTTACTTTTCAATTGTATTTACTTCCTGCCGAAAATTTGATGTTGACAATAGTATTAATAAAAGCTTATGTATCATTGAGTGAAAGGTAGCCATTTTATGTGCTCTAGGACTAAAGCTGATGGGTTAATGATGACCAAGTGGGTATTTTTCAGATAAATATTGGAAGAAATGTTGTTATCTATTCTTCTGAGTGTTAAATTTTACCTTCAAGAATGGGCATGAAAAATACTGGTAGAATCGGACTAAGTGGGGTTCCTATTTCTGAATTTAATTCCTCCAAAAATAAAGTTTACAATATTGGTATTGGTTGAGATGGTAGCTGGCTTAATAGAAAGTTCAGTGCACTCAACTAAAGACCCTTTTACATTATCCCCTGCTACGTTTTCCAGAGGGTATTTGGATACCCTGCTGCTCGACAGAATCCAATTTTTTTCACGCTTAGATCTTTTATGTCATCGGTCGTGATGATTCCAGAACCTAGTCAGATAAACCTGTATCGAACGAGCGCAGGACATACACAAATAAAGTGGGTTGACGCCTCCACTTTGTTTCCCTCGCATCTCATACAGAAGGGAGTGTCGTTTTTGTCTACTGCATGTTTGAATTTCATCAGATTTCCGTGACCTGTGTAGATTATCCTGATGCTTTGCCTACTCAACGAGAGTATATGACTTGCTCTTAGGCCTACCTCATTGGCAAGCAGCGCTTTGGCAGATCGGCAGCCGTTAATGCGTATCCACGCTGAGACGTGTTGATCTTTCCGCAAGATCTGTATACCACCGTTGTAGGGGACACCAACAAGGGGATCTTGAGGACCGTCCAATCTGGCCAGTTTGTTCATTCTCTCATTAATGTTCCAACCAGAGTTACCCGGGTTACGTTGACCCTGTGTCCACCGGCTAGCCTGTTAAGGATCTCCTTGGTATCCCTGGCAAGTCTCGACAGTCGGGCTTTTCAGTGTCTCGAGTGCCGCTTGACTGTACTAACAGATCCAGATGGACTCATTTATCTTACCATAGCCGAGTAGCTTCTCCGCACATCTGTAGATGGCAATCAACTCGGCTTGGAGGACTATGTCGAAATCCCCCATTCGCACGGAGTACCCATCAATATATCTAGGACCGCAAAAGCCTGCTCCGACTCTTGGGTTTGTTCTAGACCCCCTCCGTATACCAAATTGTGAGTGAAAAGCTGCTCCACGAATGAAAGGGCTTTGATTCTGTCCTGCGGCTCTGATCGTAGCTCATCAGGATGCCGCTAAATAGACGGAAGTGGTCTGCACTTCATCTCTTTAGGGAGTCAATGCAGCTAAATCTGTAGACCGCCATCATTGCGAGATTCCTCGTCATCGTTGATAGAATACCCAGCAAGGCCCTCAATGCTGCAGTCGGTGTACTCTTCCAGGTGGATGTAATCACTGCATTCTGTCCAGAAGTTTCTGGGCTATAACTAGTTCGGCTCACCATACGAAAACTGCATGACTAAGTCTTGGGATAGTAATAGCCGAGTAGATCCACATCAGCTGCTCAGGCTCCAAACCCTACGTCATGCCAATTGCTCTCTTACACTGCCAAAAGATTATCATAGCATTTTGGCTTCTAGTTTCCAGTTGCTTCTGCCAGAGCAGTTTTTTGTGTAGGGTGACTCCCAGAAATTTCACCGTCTCGGTGAAGTCAACGACTTGCCCCCGTTTACCATTTTCTTCAGAGGCACGATTTTGTACCTTCTGGAAAAAATGATAATGATAATTTTTTCCGGCTGAATGGAGAGTTTGTTTTCTCTACACCAGACTTCTGTAATTATCAAGGCTTGCTGAACATGTCCTGCAAGGTACCCTCGCAGGAGAGTACGGCGATGTCATCCGCATAACCTACAGTAGAAACTGAAATAAACAATCCTATCACCTTTCTAGATTTAACACTCACAAGAAAAGATAACATTTCATGAATAAGAGAGCGAGAAGTATCTACATCTAGATCGAATAGGGTTATTACTTACGTATAATGAGTTTTCGAAAGCTTCATACGAGTTCAGCTTAGCAGAAACTTCCTTATTTTGTTTTGGAATATATTTTGTGTAGATGGAAGGAATTTCTTTCTCCAAATCAAAAGTATCTACCTTTTCAATTTCAACATCGTTCTCGACGTTCTGAAAGCCAGTAAAAGATAAGCGCTTATTATCGAAAAACCCAACTTTTCTTCTTACATTATCGGCGGAAGCAGCCACTTTCAAACAAGAATCTTCTAACGCGACTGCATTGGTTTCTAGAACAGTCAAAGCTGTTTGTATGACATCTTCATCATCGCCATTCGTCGGTCGATTGTCTTTGGTTGGGCAGATTTGTGGAACAGTTTCGTCTGGTTTATTACGGCTTTTCGATAAATCCTAAAAAAATTTCCCTCATCACGTTGTCTTTCAATTTTGTTAAGAATTAGTCACGAAACTAACCTTAGCTCTAACAGTGGACATCTTTTTACTTTTCATGAACATGTCCATGGAAGTTTGTAAGTATTTTTTTTCTTCGTTACTTTGCTCATTTTTCCCATTTTTGAGCAAGATATTTTGCAGGATTTTCGGCTTGGTCTTTGATTTTGGCTTACATTTAGATTCAGGTCCAATTGTAAATTTACAATTACAATCGATTCCGACTAAAAATAACGGAAAATGTTGCTAAATTTTTTACAAAACATACATTCAGGAGATGATTGAATTCTGTTGATAGAAATTCAAAAGAAAACTAATAAAATCTACAAAATTCAAATCTTCGACTCACCAAAATTGTCGCTAATGAAATGCGCTTCTACCGTTTTAACACCTACATCGTTTATTGTAATATCACGGATTACTTGAGGATATTCCATCATGTATGAATGCCTAAAATGAGTGATACCTACGTTATTCCGAAATGTTGAACTGTTTTACGGAGAATTTTCAATCGTAAGATTTATTTGAACCTTTTTTTGTGTAACTACATGATGAGAATTTCCAGTTCAGTTGTGACCTATTTCAAAAAGGCATTAATCAAGATGGGAGATTTACAATTTAGATACTCCAATATGAATCAAAAATGGAACACCAGAATCATAGAACTATAATAAAGAAAGTGATGGTCACTCGTATTTAAAATTGTCCAAAACGGTTGTAATCCTAGGATGTGGGTAGCAGCGATGATAATGAAAGGGGCCTGGAATTATTCGTCTGATTGATGATGTCACACAAGCTCATTCACCTCTCTGAAACATTGTAGAAGGGTGAGAGATCTCTCCCTTTTCTACAGATATTTCCATGGTCGGAGTTTATTGGAAATCTCGTCTGTTGTTACATCACGGGAGATTCCAGTTAGGCGGACTAGACGAGCTCAAACTAATCGCCCCTTCGGACGTGAACTCCTCAATACCCCTCTTACGTTTTGGCTTTAGAGCCATAGTACAGATAAGGAGGGTTTTTCCTTCCTTTTCAATCAAGGCTCCCGTATCTTGATTGATAGTTGATAGGGTGCTACGAGGACATAGTGAGCGGGCACGTTATCTGTTTCTCTAGAAGAAGTGTCTTCTTGATCGCCTCATCTAGGAGATGATTTCCCGCGAGAACGGTTATCTACAATTTATCTCATACAGTCGCTGTGGTCGGTGCAACCAAAAGTGCTAAAAGCAGAGGGCGCCAAAGTTGCCAATACTTTTTCTTGCTTTTCGACGTGAAAAAAAAAACTTTTGCTCTACAGTGGAAACATGAAAGTCGAGAAAGACTCACAAAACATACATGCACTTTAACCTTAGCGCCTATTCAGTTTTACCACAAAACCCCTTATAAAAAATGTAAAGAAACTTATTAATAAATAATGATTCGATGAGTAAATGTTGTTTTATGAAAAGAAATATGGCGATTACTGCTTACGAACTGTGATGGCCGACCGATGACGTAACTTCAAACCGGCGACCATAGTTTACGAACTATGATGGAAGGATAAGACATGAATGAGAAACAAGACAAAATTCGTGGTTAATTTTCAATAGGGAGACACAACTTGATTGACAGTTTCTATCTTTGTCCAAATATTCGGTAGTTCTTGTTTTGTCTACCAACTGGACACCTTCACTTACTTTTTTGATATGTATTCGGTTTCTATGATGCTAATATATTTGAATTTACCTCTAAATTGAAATGGATAACAATTTCAATAGCTTGAAATGATAATAATAATGGAGACTGAAATAATATTAGAACTTACATGTACTTTTCATACAATAAAATCCTATTCAAATTATCTCCAACCAATAACCACATGATGGAATTCACATTGACCGGAGATTTATTCCCAAACGACTCTGTATAATTGACCATATCGATCGTTATCCTGAGCACAATTGATTTCTTTTCGATTTTCGACATCTCCTCTATGCCCATGGTATATTTTGGAATCGATTTCACCATGTCCAATATTTTGTTGCCCATCGGAGGTTTCTTTTTCACGATCTGAGAATAGGTAAATGTACAATGATTTTCTTCCGAACGCAATGCAATTGCGTTTTTTTCGACACCTCACTCACCATCTCGATATCCCTGGGATTAGTGACAGACAACGTTTGAAACGTGGTTTTTCCAGCGAGCTTCATTTGCGTCGACATAATAGGTCCGATACCCGGTAGCTGCTTGGTCAAATGTGGAGAATTTTCCCAAAGTTGAGTTTGAAAACATTTGGATAGTATTATTGTATTTAATAAAGCAGGAAAGCACTTATCAATATTCTTTATTTCCAAATATTCGATTAGACCTAAAGATAAAAATTTTAATATAGATACGACACTCATTAGGAAAGGATATACGAGGACAGCGCCAAAAATTGCCCGACTAACAAGTTCACATGGCTTTCTCTCACAGCTCCAAAAAGGACCGAGCACAAACAACACGACGCTTGTCCTAAGCTGCTGAACGTTATTTGGGAATGCACATGGCACTCACCATTATTCATGCCCAAGTAATCGCTGATGATTTGGCCAATATTTCTATATGGAAGCGCCATTTTTTTCCTCCCATTCTTTGACTACACGAGAGGAAAATCTATAATGTTCGAAGAACATCATGTGAGCCAGGGGTGAAGAGGAAATAGGCATTCAAATTTGCAGGTTTGGAGGTTATGGGCAAAGGGAAAGACCTCACTAGGTAAAGAGTCCCAAAACTTCGCCGTTCGATAAAAAAATCAAGTCTGATAAGTTCGGCAGGTCGAGCTTGACAATGAAGTGACCATCTTGAGCTCGTCTAGTCCGCCTATCAGGAATCTCTCATGGTGGAACAACAATCGAGATCTCTGATGAGCACCGACCATGGAAATATCTATAGCAAAGGGAGAGATCTCCCACCTTTCTAGGATGTTCTAGAGAGGTCAATGAACTCTTAAGTATGACATCATCAATCAAACGAATAGCTATCTTCTGGATAGAATCCAAGAGGTTCAGCGTATGTTTGGGAGACGAAGTTCAAACATATGAACAGTACTCCAGGACAGGTCGAGTCTGTGCTTTGTAGATTAAGAGGAGCTGCTGGGATGTAAAGTAGCTCTTGGCACGAAATAGTAAACCAGGTTTTTGTGTAGCGGTTTTCGCAATGGACCTCACATGATCGTCCCATGAGGATGCTATCGACGGTGATCCCTAGTATGGATATGGAAGACTTGATAGGAATAGTTATACCTCACATCATCATAGATTTCCACTAATTAGTCTTGATGACAAGCTATATTGAAGGTAAAATTCAGAGAGTAACGTTTTCCGAGGATGGAAAAGATGTAATATCTAACGTTTTGTCAGTACAAATGGGCGTTCCGCAAGGCGCCATAATTGGCCCACTTCTGTTCATAATCTGTATTAATGCTGTACCTGATGTTATTTCAGATACTAGAGAGTTAATGATCAATTGTGGGGTATGAATAACAAACTCACATTGTACAAAACTAAGACCAACTATGATTTTCGCTTCAAGGCATAGTAGACTACAAATACCAGAAACACAGAAACTAAATAATTACATTTTGGAACTAATATAGATGAGAACATAAACTGGTGTAAACAATTCGAACAACGATGTGATAGGTCGAGTTCTTTTAATTAAAGTTAAGTGTGATGATACTACAGCTTGAGGAAAGTACATACCTCTCTTAGAGTTTTGGTTTGATATATAAGGGTAACAGCTACCAAGTTGAGATGATATTCAAGCAGCAGAAAAGAGCTTATATTACTGATAATCTTCAGATTGGGGTATGAACAAAATTGTAGAGGTATTCTCAAGAGAAACAACATACTTACTGTTTGTTATTGGGATATACATTTGGATCTCTCCTTTTTATTTTCAAACACAAAAGATACTTTTTAGACTTTAACAAATCTCTCCTCAGAGAGAAAAAGTTCGAGTTTTTCAACAACTTACTAATTGATATTAAAAGTTTGAAGAATTTAAAAAATTTAAATTAGGTTATTTAATACGATTGTGCAATACAATATTAATAAATATTTAGATAAGTAGATTATTAAATGGATTTCATTACTTATTTGTAGATATCGTGCGTCTTTATAATGGTAAAAGTTTATTTTAGGTAGAATGCTGAAATAGCAATATTTCTAGTAACCTTTTCCTATTACCTCATAAATCTTTAACATCTGGTTCGAATGTGGATACTCGAGCGTATTATAGTTTGGTTTCAGTCTTATTCAAACATTGCATGACATGACTTCGAATATTATAAGTAGCTTGCTATGTAGTGGCTTAAGGAATCCCGCTCTGTATTGACGTGAATTTGTTTTCAAACATCTCCTGATGACGGTCGAGAGACCGAAACGTACGTAAAGACGAAAACAATAGGCATATGTGTTAGTGTGACCTATTTCCAGAGAATGTATATCCAATCTGTACTTTTCTCTATAGAACTGGTCATATATAAGATATTTTTCACTCTTCTCCATGGCGGAAAACGAAATATGTAGCTATTGCCAATACAACTGAGAATCTTTTTGCATTGAATAATTAATCTTAAATAGTAGACTTCCGCGGATAACTAATATTGAAAAATGGCTTCCGGATGGATTCCGCGTCACAATAGCTCGACTAGTTTGAGTTCAAGCCTCAAGCCTGCCCTGAAGATGCCACCTGTAATGATTGGCGAAATGTCGGCATCAAGTCGAGTTATTGTGACGCGCAATCCATCAGAAAGCCAAGATTTTTCAATAATTAATTACAATAATTCACTTGATAAAAAAACAATTAAGTTATCATCAAAAGAAAAAATCAAATTGTCACTTACATTTACAAATTCTCTCACCATTCCGCACCACTTTCAAAGCTTCCGTTAATACCGAACAGTCTGTAATTTCTAGACATCCGAAAACAGCCTGAATTATGCTGAAAAATCGAAGAGGGGGTAAAGAATGAGGGAATAAATATAACAGAGCTCACGTACCAATTTATTTTCATGTCCAATGTTTTGATTTTACCATTTAGTGGAAATCGTATCGAAAATTTATTCTTCGGGTTATTCAACAAATTCAAACACTTCTTCTCGCCAACTCGCAACGCCATGGCGGAAAATTCGTGGCATTTCGAAATAAGAGCCAAAATTTGTTGGAGTATTTCCGTTCCTGTTACCTAAAATTAGTCAAACGTGACTTCTATTCATTTCAGTGGCACATCAGAGTCTTGGTCTCTCTAGCAGAACAGATGTCAATCCCACGGTCGATTAAAATCGTCAAAGACTAAATGCCACCTCTTCAAAGATGTTCCAACTGAATAGGGTATTTTACACTACGAGGAATTAATTGTGGAATAATGTAAATTCGATGGGTCATCCAAGTTTTGAAAAATGATGTATTTGTCTGAAGAGAAATGTTATAACTGTTTTTTTCGAAATAAACGCTCATAAGTCAGTAACTATTGAAAATTGGTAAAGGAACATCTACAAAGAGAAGTAGCAAATGTAAAGGACGTTCTGAATAAGAAATAATATTCTCTTGGTGGTTTTTCTCTGAACACTACAGCGATTTTGACAAAATTTGATTCAAGTACTCCCGAAATAGATTCCTGTTATTTGACCCTAGAAACATTTGACAAAATTGTCCAGTAGCGTAACTGCAGGAGTGTTGCTTTCCTTTTCTCACCTTATTTCCTACGCCACTAGTTATTAATAAATAAATATTCATTTTCTTGATTCCTCGTTCAATTTGAAAAAAGTTATTTCTGCAAAATTTCGATTGGAGCTGCCGTGTTTGAAATAAATGGAGATTAAAGTTCAGATAAAATCTAAAACACCCACCAATAAAAGTAAAATGGCTATTACTTTGAACATTTCTTACAGTTTGAGATTTTTATATTTGGTTGTATGTTGAGTAAAAAGTTGTTATTAAAAGATAACATTTATTGTGTGCATTTCACATTGAAAAGGAAGAAACCCCCTCTAGGATATTCCTGGCCCGAAAATTGGGTCTTGTGAATCGAATTTTCGCAAGAATACCTTCTTTTTCCCAAATTGAACGAGGAATCAACAGAATCGTTAATTTTCCTAAAATAGACAGTGGTAGATTAGATTAGATATGATTGTTATGTGGCTATTGTGTGTGACCTCATATTATGTTAGAGTTCACTGTCTAGACCCGTCCTTATTACTAGACTCGATAGGGCAGGCCATAGGTCCTTCATATGTTGGGAGGGTTGTGGTTTTTCCATCCCTATCGTCGGAAACCTTTGCCTTGTTAGACCGTCGCAGTAGCACAGTATGTTTCATCTTCTTGGCAGAACCTACGTGAGGTTGTGTCTGCCAGTCCGATGTTGTTCATGTGCTTATTGAGTCTACAAAGCCCAGTCAAGAGGCTCACCATTATCCTGATTGATCGCCTATTCTGGCTTCGTAGGTATTTTTAATGAGCTCTTCGGCCTGTCTTCCATGAAAATCCACCCACATACTACAGTGGTGTAGAAAATAGGGTGACCACAGGAGAACAACTCCCCTATAGCTGCGCTACTTGACCATTTTCGAAATTATTTCTGGCTTCAAATAGAAATTATCCTATTTCAAGAGTATTTGAAGCAAAATTAGATAAATTAGAGTTACGATTATTCAGATCGAATTTTGAAGGGCAGTATCTCCCTTGCTTTTCTGAAAAAAATTACATCATGCATGTTCACTTATTTTTCGAAAGCTTGGCAGATAACAACTGAGACAGCCTGTATGAGCAGTCAAAGTCAGTAGTTCTCTGTAAACGTCTAATACTTCACCCACCGTGAAGGACCCTGTCCCGAAAGCGAAGAGTTGAAGAATATGGTTCAGAGTTGAAATTATGAAATGTTAATAACACACTATTTGTTTACCGTTAGGAAAATCAATTTTCTATGTAGAAATTCTACGCGGAGTAACCAAATCAATGCTGAATAAGTTTGAACTGAGAAAAAAATCAACTTACACTGGAAAATAGCTTCATGGTTTCGAAAGCAATATAATATTTCGCCATCAAACTACCTTGATCTGTCGGAGATATGATGATATCTTGATTCATAGTTATCATACCAGCTTTGACGAGCCTATTGAGTTCAATTTGACACATCTCTAGAACGAGAAACATGAATTAAAGGCTAATAACCTGCTGATACGAAGTGCCGATTGCAAAAATATACAAAGCTCGTATGTTATTCCACCACAATACATTCCATATGTAGGCGAATTTAAACATATCAGACTTAATTTTTGTATCGAATGGCAAAGTTGTGAAACTCTTATGCCTATACCCTCCAAATCTTCAAGAAAAATTCGACTTGCCCCCTAAGAAAATGCCTGGATCGGGCACTGGTATTTCTGACACTTTTTATAAGATATAATCAATTGGAGGCGTGAATTACCTAGTAACTTTTTGTCTATCTGGTCAACTGATAATCCTGTTGATAGACCATAATATCTGGGATTCTTTTGAGCTCGTATATACAGGAATGTGGACGACAGCCATTGCATTGCCACATCCAGGTCAGTTATGGTGTGCAAAACGACTTCTGCGTTCAAATGTTCTGTCAAATGTTTGTGCAAATTCGATTCGATAGATTGTTCGCCTGCCATCAATTTTTCGAATTTGGCCTGAAACAATAATCATTCGTGCCATCACTTGATTCAATCACATACTGTTCGAAATAATTCTAACGTTTGTTTAACCTTAAGTAATGTCTGATCTACATTGGTTCATAGGAAGTTCGATTTATTTTTAAAGGAAAATTAAAGAAGTAAGCATTTTGAAGGTTCTTTTTCAAACTCCCAAACAAGTGATAATCACTGGGAGCCACGTCTAAACTATAAGGAGGGGGTAGGAGTAGTAGGCCGAGTATTTTGTAGTAATTATTACTGTGAAAGCTTGACCTCCGCTACACTGAAATATGTAGCTTGTGAACAGCATTTGAACAGTTCCAGAGCAGAAGAATATGTGACTTCAGGAAATGAACACTTGCCTTCAATTGAGCATGGAACGTCTTCGAGAACTGATTCATGCCCGAATGAATTATTTTTGGCTATTCCAAAAACGAGTACTTTCGCAGAACTAATTCCGAAAAAAATATATCAGAAACTAGTGCCGTGGACCCGGAAAATAATTTCAACGTGAATTATTTAGCAATTTCAATAGCCACTAGAACAATCCTAACTTATTTCTCAGATCTTATTTCATACGAGGGCAAAGGTGAGTGAAGAGTCCCTGAAAAATAAAACAGATGGCGCCACAATCGAAAATCCCATGTGACATTTATGACGTACCATCTTCACCGCATTAAAATTTCGGTTCTGTTTTGACACCCATCGAAAGCAAGCAGCCTTGAACATTTTTGCTAACATGGAACAAAGTGAATTTCGCGTCTTCATTAAACATTATTTCTTGCGTGGAAAAAACAACGATTGTAATGATTCCCAAATGGTTCACTGATTTCTGTTGTGATAGTATAACCCCAAAGGACGGCGAACGTTCTGGTCGCCAGAAATTGTCGATAAAATCCATGGTATGATATTGGACGATCGCTGAGTAAAAGTGTACGAGATTGCTGAGGCTATGGTCATCTCAACCGAACGGGACGGAACATTTAGCATACATTTTTGAATGTGAGAAAGCTTTCCGCCAGATGGGTGTCTGTCGCATTTGCTCTCTGTTGACAACAAGCGCGACCGTGTGACAACTTCAAAGGAGTGTATAGCGATCTTTAAGCGCGATAAGAAGGACTTTTTGCGCCGTTTCCTAACCGTGAACGAAACATAGATCCATCACAACACACCACAGACTAAAGAACAGTCGAAACAGTGGACTTGTCTTGGCGAATCCAAGCCGTAAAAGGCCAAAGTGGGTTCAACGACCAACAAAGTCATAGCAACAGTTTTTTGTGATGCACACGGTATCGTTAATATCGATTACCTTGAAAAGGGCAAAACGGTCACCGGCGTATATTATGCAGAGCTGTTGTTCGCCGATTTGAAGCGAAAGCGGCTGCATTTGCCAAACAAAAAAGTGCTCTTCCAACAGGACAGTGCACAGTCGCAATGGCAAAATTGCGAATTGGTTCGTCATACAACATATTCTCCAAACTTGAAGAAATGGCTCTGCGGAAAGAGATTTGTCTCCAACGATTAGGTCATCTTGTGTCGGGGTACAAGGAGATTATGTTGAGAAATAAAATAAGTTTTGACCAAATAAGTCATTTCCTGTTCCATTTTTCAGGGACTTTTCCCCTTACCCTTGTATTGTTGAAGTTGTATTGCTATTATACCTATTATTATTCGTTTGATACCCTTCTCTGCACACCACTTCTTCTACGTTTCATCTACAGTGGATATTTTTCCAGCCTCACGGATATTTCTCTAATTCAAAAACCAACAGCATCAAGAAATACTTGTGCCCTTTAGGTTTCGAAGAAGACATTTAGACATGAAGAAGAAGTCAAAAAACTAAGGAAATTTCCGTCAAAAATCCAGATTATAAGAAATGCAAAAAGTAAGGGAATTTCCCTTATCTGCTTTCAAGTGATGACAGTCTTTTCTTTCAATGATTTACTTATATTATTGAAGTTGCTAGAGGAGCCGACAGGTACTCAGTACTTTAATAGTATTTTTCGTGGATAAGGTTGATTATTTCTCATCAATTTTATAATTTAGTAATTTTAAAAGCAAAAAGCCCCCTTTGAGTCCCACAATCATTTTTAAATGCTTAATAATACGTGTATTTCTGGACGCGGCTGTCAATATGGAAATTTAATTTTTTTTACTGTCTTAATGGGAAGATACCGGGATATCAAAAATTGCCTTGGTCAAGGGTGGTTGTGGAATCTAAAACGTGTGTCTTATTTTACGTTTGAAATAATCACTGACATCATCAATAACCTACAAACTTCATACCTATTTATTTCAGTTGTAAAACAATAATGAACTACAAATTATGAAATAATTATGTGAACTTTGAACCTTTTCAGAGGTCGTGATGGCCACAATCCGGGTCAAAAACTGGTTTGAAATAGTTAATTTTCCGTAAATCGAATGAAGTTCACGTGAGAAGCCCGTTAGAAAAGTGCAAACTGGTTGTACCTGATACGGCTTTACGACGACTTTTCGCGTGCCGTTTTCGCTCCATGTAGTTAGATTTAGTATCAGACCGTGCCCGACGGCCCTTCTTTTTTCGATGAAAAATTAAATAGGAAAATTTTATTAAAACAGTTTGAACTATTCTCAGATCTCAGCTACGCGCGTCTAAAGTGCGACGTACCAAAGGGAATTTTCTCGCGACTAAAATATACAAGAAGCGGGTAAAAGCTAGCTTCCCATAGCCGAAAACACTTTATTACAACTGGGGCCGGTCGCACGGGGCAAGAAACGGCCCCAAATTAACAAGACCGAGGTAAAATGTATAAACTCTAACTTACGCGTATCGACCTCTTCGAGGCATATGTCAAAATGATTTCGTTCGTAGCTAATTACATAGGACGTCTGGCGTTCATGCAATTTATTTCAATTATTTCAAACGTAAAGTAAGACACACGTTTGAGATTACACAACCACCCTTGACCAAGATAATTTTTGATATCCCGGTATTACCTAAAATGTTTGAAAATCGTTCTGTTAATATCCACTTCACGGTATTCTTCTTGTATTGGTTTCCATTATAATGAAATTCGACACACCGTATAATTTACCGAAAATATGCGATGTTACGTTTTAGTTGTTCAACGTTATTAACATATTCTCCTTGTATTTTCGAATCTAAAACCTTGATCGAATTCACGACAACACATAAAACTATTGTTCTTAAAACCGGAACGCCGAAGAAACACTATCTCATACCAAACAAATTGCATAATTAGTCCAACTAGAGAAATTAAATATACGTCACTACTCTAGAACCTAATTGAAAAGGTAATTATTTATGATATAAAATCGTTGTGATGTCTCATATCGCCAATTATAAACAAGAAATGTCTTCCTACGAGAATCTTAAGTAAAACCAAACTTACGGTGATGATAATGTGGGAATTTTACATTCAGCGAAATCAACTGCATTGTGGTACAGGTTTATGACGAAATGTGTAATAGAAATATGCATAAACAATACCATCTTCGGCCGGTTTATGATTATGTGTGTTTGGAATACGCAACAGGTTAATAAATAATTCAATGTTGAATTGTTATTCAGTTTCAGAATATTATGTTTATTTATGAATGGATACAAATTAAATTTGTAGCGGAAACTCAACTCACACATTAAGATTCACCGAAGCATATCTGACAAAAAATACGGCACAATGTAGTCATAACAAGGCAGGTTTAAGATTTATCTGCGTTTCCAACATATTTAAAACAACAAAATTTGCAATTTATGGCATAAAATATTGATTTTAAATCTTAAGGATTTAAAGGTAATGGCTCCAATTTGGTTAGTTGAATACGTTACAATTTCCTTTTCTGCTTAGAAATTGAATTATTGATCAAAGATTTGTGGTAACCATTGTCTAACGCAATTTACGTCCCATTTTGCCAGCAAAATTATAACAACGAAGTTGAGAAACTTGCCTTGGTCAATGGACACCACAAATCTTTGATCAATAGCTTAATTTCTAAACAAAAAAGGAAATTGCAACGTAGCCAACTAAACAAATTAGAGCCATTACCTTCAAATACTTCAATAAAGGAAGAGAATTTTTCCCGAGATCAACTCTAAAACACGTTGTATCAATACTCTCTAGATACAAGGCCTGAATGCTTAGTACAAACGTAAGTGGGACGTCAGCAACATGAGGCTTCCCAGAGTAGACAGTAACCGTTTAGGGTTAATGCACGTGGGCGATATTCAGTATGACAGGTGATAAATAATACAATTTAACAGTCTTATCTTTTTCTTGTGGAAAATCATATATTGCACCTGTAAATCAGCGTGTATATAAAAGTACTATGATTGAATAAAGTGCGCTGAAAAGTGGCTTCCCAAGTAAATGTTTGTGTTCGTTCTTTCCGCGTTTTCTGTTGTACATATAGTTTACTGACGTTTGTTAGTTACTTGTACCAGCTAAATGTTATACCCCAGGCACAACAATGCACCGAAAGATTTGGTAAGAACAATAACAAAACAATATTCTCGTAGTGGTACCGTAGTAAGTGTAAATTCAGATAAACCTCGTCTTAAGCCAACTGCTGTCCCCTGTAACTATCCTAATTGTCCGGGAACCTCGTGACGAAAAACTGCTTCGAGCAGAACAAACTAATTTGGCGATAGCGATTGAAAGATGTAATTGTATAAGGAAGATGTGAATATTCAATTTACACTTTCACCCATCCTCTTCCTCTCAATGATGTGTAAGAATTCAAATATGGGGAGGTAACCTTGATTTCAATACGATCATATTTGAATGGAGTTAGATGCGATCACACGATTATAAAAACTCATATTTCCTTTATTCCTACTTCAGTGTTCAGTGTTAATTATAACCAAATACATATTTGAACAGTTGATTGTGTTATTTATAAGGTAACTTTCACATTGTCACTTCATTGAAGAATTCAACGGTTCAAATTATTAGAATTTAAATACAAAATTTCTTCTGGATAATAAGATATTATTTCAATTTCCAATGAACTCTCTTGTTTAGAATGTCCAATGTTTAAAAAATGATGGGGTAACGTTATGTAACATTAATTCTCCAAGTCTTCTACAGGATTGCCACTATTCGATGTGTAACTTGGTATTCTCGATCTTCTATTTTTGAGACAAATTCACTGGCAGAAACAAAAGTTATATCGTCTTTTGTTTTCGAATTATAAACAAAAGTTTGATTTTTCAACTTTCAGACACATGCGAATATCGTGGTTGTTTGTAAAATCAGGAGAAAATAGATCTTACATTTTTGAGGCACTTTTTTCTGTATAATCGAGATAACTTGAATAAAAAACGTACAATTTCGAGTTAAGGCCTAAAGTTGGCTATGGATTAGACTGGGTGAATTCCGTTTCAAATTTTCATTGTTTTTTTTTACTTTAATTTGTATTTTTATTTTGTAGTTGTAATATATTGTAAAATTAGATATAAATATCTGATTTTTTGGTCTTGGCTTGTTAATGATTCATAATTCATGAGCTTTTCTTTTACCTCTTGAAAATAGCTTTATTAGTTTTTGGGTGGTTTTGGTTCTTACTTGTTGAAAATTCATATCTATAGTTTTAATAAAAAATACATTTGTAATAAATTTTCACAAACTTTGTTTTTATTAAACAAAACGCGACATGTTTCACCATACGGTGACTTTATCAAACAATGGTTTTACAAACTATTGTTTATTCCTTAAATATTAAAATTAAGATTAAGAAGGAGGGGATGAGTAAGGTACGTGAACATTAGGATAAGAGTTCCTTACAAATAAATTTATAATGGAGAATTGGTAAAGTCTTTCTGATCATTTAAGAAGTTTTTAAGCTTAATTTCAATTTTTTCCAAGTTGTTTAATACTTTGATTTCAACTGACTTATGGAGAATCTCAAAATCATCTTTGAAATGATGATTAGTTTCTTTAATATGGTTTACAACTTTTGAACCGCCTTTGTTCAAATTAAAATATTTTTTAATTGTAATTTTGAAAGATCTTCCTGTCTGGACTATATAAAATTTATCACAACCTTCACACTCTACCTTGTATAGGTACTCCTGATTCTTGATCTTTTTTATTTTTATCTTTGTTGTTTTTAATATATTTGTCTACCGTATTATTTGTTCTAAAGGATGTGGTAACATTGTGTTTTTTAAGTAAATTGCAAACATTATCAGAAAGTTGACCTACAAACATTATTGATCTATAATTATGAGTCTTAACTGTATTAGGTTAAACTAACTTTACTGCTTCATTATAATATTTTTTCTTAAATAAATCAATCACAATTTTTTTGTTATAGCAACTAATAACAGCTATAACGAAAAAATTGTACTTTTTTATTAATTCTCTCGACGCCACTGGATTACACTGAAAAAAGTGCCCCGACATTGTAAAAGTTATTTTCTCCTAACCTTACAAAGAACCAAAACTTTCACATGTGTCTAAAAGTCGGAAAATCGATCTGTCAGCGAATTTATCCCGAAAAAATTATCAAGAATGTGACTTCCATCCATCCAACATCGAAATTTGCCCATCCTGTACAAAATAGATCGAAATATAGTTTGGAAAGAAGTATAGATACTCTCAATATGTGTTCCGTATAAGATATCTTGTGTCATAAGTTTGGTTATCAAACGTTCTGTATATTATAACATCAGCCAAAATACCACGATTTTCTAAAACGGATTCAACACCAAATGGTTTAAATGTATCAATTAAGATATAAATGAATATGAATTATGATGAGGTATCTCTAGTCTAGATCGAACAGTAACACAACAAACTAATAGTTCTAGATAGCTGTTTCTAGACTAGAAGGACTTTATCATTGTTACCTGACAAAAGCCAACAAGAAATAAATGAATGTGTTCTTATGTTCATTTATATCTCAATTGTTACATTGGTTCGAAGAATCTATTAGTGAAGAAAATATGGTACATTTATAGTGAGACAACTACTCATAAATGGCGTTGGATAATTTGGTCTTTCTACCATTCGGTTAGTCGATTATAAAAACCTTGAAAAAAATGATCGTTCAGTAACATTGAAGACTTATTCGTTCTACTCATGGGCTCTACGAGATAGCGAAACAGCTATCAATCAGTTTGTGGTGTTGGTCTTACTGATCGATTTAGACTAGCGAGATCCTTTCACCAAATAGTTATAATATGTAGAATGCTTAAACAATTTTTTGATCGAGGCAAAGTTACTACAATATTTAATAATTTTCAGATAATCGCCAGTATGTTTATCATATTACTATTCATCAATTGCTTGCTGGCTACCATGGTATTAGCTGCACCTCAAAGTTCGCGAG
The DNA here is from genome assembly GCA_958510875.1 of Endomychus coccineus. Classification (NCBI taxonomy): domain Eukaryota; kingdom Metazoa; phylum Arthropoda; class Insecta; order Coleoptera; family Endomychidae; genus Endomychus; species Endomychus coccineus. The sequence continues at coordinate 135,245,070 of OY294070.1, forward strand.
ATGATGAACTTCCAGAACCTGTAAGTATCTTTTAACCTGAGAAAGTTGAAGTATTTTGTGCAACCAATTCTTTTGAACAATGTTCCTAAAGTGTCGCGCTATCGTTGTCATACTAGGAATATATTATTCACTTTTAAGACCGGACTATTTTATTCAGTTCATATATTCGTCGTGAATCTAAATTTCAATAGATAAACAAAGCAACTTAATACTTTGGTTTCAATTCATAGAAACCCTCCAACATTGTTACGGTTAATGCAATATACAAGAAATGTTAAGTAGGAATAATATATTGTTATGATTTCATTTCATAAACAATAAAAATTTAAAAATAATAACTTACCGAACTTTGAAAATCAGAAAAGATCAAATAAAAGATATTTATATGGAATTAAAAACAATAGTAAAAGCTAAATAATAGTTAGGATATTAAAATTAACAATGTAAAACATAATAAACAACAATGTAATAGAATATGAAGTGATAAACAAGAACTTCAGTGAAAGTGAAGAAACGTACTGTGTAACGAAGGCAGAAATCATAATTAAAGTGATTACAAAACTATCATGAGATAGTACAAAACATTGAATAATGTTATAGATATAAGTTAGGATTAGTAAATTTGAGTTATGTAATGTTAAAAGAATGTTATTGATATAATATGGTATGTATTAGATTTAAGAATAAGTAACTGTCAAGAAAACCATAAATATGGGAATAATCATATTAATAATAACCCAATCATAGGTTATATTATACCAAAGTGTGGGGAAAAATGTAGGCAATATTAATTTAAAAAGAAGGAATCACTATCAATTAAAATAAGTTGAAAATCTCCAATAATTCAAAAATTAAAGCATACTAAATTCTGATTGGTCGAGACGAATTTCTAGTGTCAGTCTGGTAACAATGAATACTTCTGTCAGTTCACAACAATTAACTTGGCATGCTTGATATGAAAAGAAAGCATCTGATAGGTGGGAAATGACATCAAGTAGCGTCGGTTTTGGAGGCCTATAAAAGGGTCTGAAAGTAAAGCCAAGTTCAGTTTGCTTTAATATCCAAGTAGAGACTGTTCTTCTCTGGCAACTCACCAAAATTTTCTAACCTAAGTTTATAAAAAATAAACATCAGAGAACGCAAGTGTTCCAAACTTCGATAGGTTCCAAGTAACCAAAGTTAATAAGTTTTATTAAAAGTCAACGAGTGTTCCAAGTATCTAAACCAAATAAAAGGTAGTAATAACCTCCAATTTATAAGAAGTATCCAACGATTGCCATTCTTCAACATAATTTCAATAAAGCATCGAAAAGTTTTATGTCTTATCTAAAAGAATAAAACAAAGTATTATCAACAGTTCCTGATTCTCAAGAAGAAGAAACCAAAATCAGTTACCTGTGATTATCGTGAAATAGCATAGTGTTGTGTAAAAGGTGAATCAAGGAAATTATAAAAGAAGTAAATTGAAAATTGCCCACATTGTTAAACACACTTTTGGATATTATCTAAACGTAAGTTTGTTTATAATTTCTACATCATATTATCCGTATTATCTGTAAAGAAAAAGGAAGATTGTTGATTATAACAATATAAACAAATATTAGTTGACAAAGTGATTTTAAGGTAATGTCATAGATTTTGTAAACATAAAATTGAATTACCCAAGATAATAAGAGTCATAGAAATTAAATATTGTGAAATCAAAGAGCATTGTGTTTAATTCCATATAAAATTATTCTATAGATAAACTTCAAAACTTCATAAACATTAATTTAAAATTCAAATATAATCAAATTAAAAGATAAAAAGCTAGCCGGTAGAATCAAAAATTATAATTATTAAATAAATAAAAACTCAGTAAGAGTTTTCTTAACAATATATTATGTTAACCACAGTTATTGGGTTTAATAAAAAATAATAAGCCAGAACCAGTATGATAGATATGGGCATTGACTACTTCCTTTACCACCTTAGCGTTGCATTTTAAATCATTTTCCACACATCTGGAGTATAACTAAGAAGATCACGTTGGTACAGACCATGGAAAAATTATAAACTATAAAAGAGTTCACACTGTGGATACACTATAACACTATAAATAAGACATATTCAACCTTATCAACTAAAAATACTCTTAAAGTACTGGAACCTTTCGACTACCAAGAAGCCATCATCAGAGTAAAAGCCGAAAGGTCCTCAGTACTTTTTAGTGGATAAGGGTGAATATTTCTCATTTATAGTGTCATGAAAACCTATCTTTCCTAACCAAAGTCCGGGTTACAATGCTTCAATGACTTGACTATAATGGCTATGTAGAAATATATTCTAGGGAAAGCAACAGCAGAAATTCTTCAACACACTGAAGAAGAAATACAACATTGGGACAAATAAATTGTGTTTGATCGAGAGGTTATCCCTCCATTTATCATAAATTTAGGACTCTCTGTTTTTCGGGAGTCTGATTAATCAACTCACATGAGGTAACGTTAAATCATCGTCGATTGAATAACCTAATTTGGGGATGGAAATTGATGAGACTTATTAAGCGATAACACGAAAACATTGAGGTTTTCACATTAATACAAAATTCTCGGGAAATAGGTCACATTAACACATATATTTTTATTTTTACCCTCGTCTTTACGTACGTTTCGGTCTCACGACCATCATCAGAAGACTTATTAATACAATAACCTGATTACTTAGAAATACTGTAATAACACAAAGCGTCCTTATCGCACAAATTTCGTTTAAATGCCAACGTCGCGAAACGAACGGAAACATGAAAACGGAACTATAATACAGCAATGTTGCAGCGTAAAAATTAAAAATCCACTATTAAGTAGAATCATCAATAAATACGAACACATTTCATAAATGTCTGCGAGAGACTAACAGACAAAGAGTTCTATCCTCTTTGCTAACAGACGAGACCATCTCAAGTGTTCATTTAAGCGCCAGATGTCATAATTTATTAGGTGATAAAAGAAGGTCTCTGGCCTCTGAGAAATACTTTAGACAATTCTACCTAAAGTAAACTTTTACATTATAAGGACGTAAGTAGGAATTTGCAAGAATATTAATTAATTAAATTAGTATAAATATGACTTAGTGTTTGAACGTCACTCCTATGATTAACAGACTTGGAGTCACGTTTTATATGAATCATCTCCAGAATAGATCTTTTATAATAATTGGTTTCCTTAGTTAAAATATTAACATTCTTGTAATCAAATTGATGGTTATAATCAAAGCAATGTTTAGCAAGCGCGGTGGAATTTTCTAAGTTTTTGTTTCTTGTGCTATACTTATGGCCATACATTCTTTTTTGTAAATATTGTTTAGAGATACCAGTATAGGTCCCATCACAATCTAAACAATTTAATTTGTATACTGTGTGGGTTTGTTTATCTTTAGGAATTACAGGTTTTAGATTTGAGAAATATTTCCCAACACAGTTAGTAGGTTTATGCGCTACGTTTATATCATACTTTTTCAAACATTTCTTAATTTTCTCTGAGGTCTCCGGAATGTATGGTAAAGTTATATAATTGTCTGAATTACCTTTTACGTTATTTTTATATGACGATCCATTATAAATTTTGTTTATTCTCTCTTTAATAATAGGATTGAAAAAAGTTTTTGGGTAGCCATTCAATTCCAGTGTATTACGAACAATTTTTAGATTTTTGGGACGGTCCTCTGGGTGGGACAATTTAACCGCGCGGTCTGTAAGACTGTTTATGACGCTTTTTTTATAACAAGTTGGTGCAACGGAATTGATGTGAAGATAGCGTTGAGACCAAACTTCTTTAGTAAACCACGAAGTTTTTATTTCTCCATCTGCATCATGCCTAATGTTCATATCTAAGAAATTTATGTTTTTGTTAACTTCTATTTCACAGGTAAATTGAAGTTTACAGTGGAAATTGTTAAATTTATTAATCACGTACTGAATTTTGTCATTGGGAACACACATAAGGCAATCATCTACATACCGTTTAAAAAATACGGGCCGAAATGCCGAAAATCTAATGAACTTATAACAGATTCCTCCAGGCATTCCATAACGAGGTTAGCAATGGTAGCAGAAATAGGAGATCCCATTGCTGTGCCGAATATTTGTCCAAAATATTGTTCACCGTACTGAAAATAAGTGCATTCTAAACAAAACTTCACAGCATTTATAAATTCCGATTGATCTAGAGGTGTGTGGTTTTTAATCTCTGCCCAACGTTTTTTGATGCTATACCTCTAAGACCCATTATTAGTAATATAGGAGCGCCTACTTACAATTTATCAAAATTTTTATCAAAATCGATCAATAATATAATAAGAAATAATGAATTTTATGTGAAAGACTCATGGCATTTTAATCAAAAACCATCAACTAATTTCCTTAGACGTTGTTTCTTTATTTACAAATATACCAGTCGATTTGGCATTGAATAGCATCAAAAAACGTTGGGCAGAGATTAAAAACCACACACCTCTAGATCAATCGGAATTTATAAATGCTGTAAAATTTTGTTTAGAATGCACATACTTTCAGTATGGTGAGCAATTTTTTGGACAAATATTCGGCACAGCAATGGGATCTCCTATTTCTGCTACCATTGCTAACCTCGTTATGGAATGCCTGGAGGAATCTGTTATAAGTTCATTAGATTTTCGGCATTTCGGCCCGTATTTTTTAAACGGTATGTAGATGATTGCCTTATGTGTGTTCCCAATGACAAAATTCAGTACGTGATTAATAAATTTAACAATTTCCACTGTAAACTTCAATTTACCTGTGAAATAGAAGTTAACAAAAACATAAATTTCTTAGATATGAACATTAGGCATGATGCAGATAGAGAAATAAAAACTTCGTGGTTTACTAAAGAAGTTTGGTCTCAACGCTATCTTCACTTCAATTCCGTTGCACCAACTTGTTATAAAAAAAGCGTCATAAACAGTCTTACAGACCGCGCGGTTAAATTGTCCCACCCAGAGGACCGTCCCAAAAATCTAAAAATTGTTCGTAATACACTGGAATTGAATGGCTACCCAAAAACTTTTTTCAATCCTATTATTAAAGAGAGAATAAACAAAATTTATAATGGATCGTCATATAAAAATAACGTAAAAGGTAATTCAGACAATTATATAACTTTACCATACATTCCGGAGACCTCAGAGAAAATTAAGAAATGTTTGAAAAAGTATGATATAAACGTAGCGCATAAACCTACTAACTGTGTTGGGAAATATTTCTCAAATCTAAAACCTGTAATTCCTAAAGATAAACAAACCCACACAGTATACAAATTAAATTGTTTAGATTGTGATGGGACCTATACTGGTATCTCTAAACAATATTTACAAAAAAGAATGTATGGCCATAAGTATAGCACAAGAAACAAAAACTTAGAAAATTCCACCGCGCTTGCTAAACATTGCTTTGATTATAACCATCAATTTGATTACAAGAATGTTAATATTTTAACTAAGGAAACCAATTATTATAAAAGATCTATTCTGGAGATGATTCATATAAAACGTGACTCCAAGTCTGTTAATCATAGGAGTGACGTTCAAACACTAAGTCATATTTATACTAATTTAATTAATTAATATTCTTGCAAATTCCTACTTACGTCCTTATAATGTAAAAGTTTACTTTAGGTAGAATTGTCTAAAGTATTTCTCAGAGGCCAGAGACCTTCTTTTATCACCTAATAAATTATGACATCTGGCGCTTAAATGAACACTTGAGATGGTCTCGTCTGTTAGCAAAGAGGATAGAACTCTTTGTCTGTTAGTCTCTCGCAGACATTTATGAAATGTGTTCGTATTTATTGATGATTCTACTTAATAGTGGATTTTTAATTTTTACGCTGCAACATTGCTGTGTTATAGTTCCGTTTTCATGTTTCCGTTCGTTTCGCGACGTTGGCATTTAAACGAAATTTGTGCGATAAGGACGCTTTGTGTTATTACAGTATTTCTAAGTAATCAGGTTATTGTATTAATAAGTCTTCTGATGATGGTCGTGAGACCGAAACGTACGTAAAGACGAGGGTAAAAATAAAAATATATGTGTTAATGTGACCTATTTCCCGAGAATTTTGTATTAATTCATACGTGGGTCAAGAATCTTTATTATGGTTTTCACATTATTAGAGTGAATTAACTGTTCCATTTGAGATAAACATAGCTTGGGCTGATAGCTTCGAAATCGTACAGCTAAATCCTGTCACCCCTACAATTCCACAGATTACAGCGAATTGTAACCTTATTTTCATTGTTATCATGCCTGCGATATATACTAAGTTGCTTTTTTATGTGTTTCAGTACGAATATAAATACAAAGTTGAAAATCCCCCAACAAATACCTATTTTGGACAGAATGAAGCGGGCGATCAAGTCGGCAGAGTGTCTGGATCTTATCACGTGTTATTACCAGACGGTAGACTGATGACGGTGGAATACGTCATTGATGGTGAATCTGGATACGTTCCAAGGATATCGTTTCAACAAAACGCTAACCTCAACAGAGTCTGAACGAATTAATTGAAGCTAATGAGAGATGTAAATAAATTCCACGCTTCCCTAATAAATTATTTAAAAATCTACACTGTATTAAATCTACCTGATTCATTCGGAAATAATATCAACAGATCAAAGTTACAGTTATAATTCACCATTATCTATACGAGGGCAAGCTGAAAACTCCGTGAAAAATGAAACAAGAAATGATTTATTTGGTCAAAACTTCGACGTCCTTTGTGGTCACACAACCACAAAGAAAATCAGTAAGCCACTTGGGAATCGTTCCAACCGATGGTGAGGAGTCCCCATAATGTTTAGGAAGCGATCCTTTGGTTTGCGTAATGTTTTTTCCACGCAAGAAAGAATGTTTAATCAAGACGCGAAATTCATTTTTTTCCATGTTTACAAAATTTTTGTAAGTTGCTTGCTTTCGATGGGTGTCAAAACAGAACTGAATGACATATCAATCTGAAAATTCAATGCGTTCTAGTTAATGATGCCCTCGTATATTAATTAGAAGATATCAAAACAAAACTTGAAGGAATAGACATTTCAGATGATGGAAAAGCTTGACTTAGACGAAAAAGAATTAGGATGGTTAAGAAAATGTCTACCTCGTCACCACTTTACTTGAGGCAGAAGCTTACTTTTAGACAGGATGTGCATGATCTTCATTTGAGACATGTAAATACACTTTCCTTGCCTAGATTTCGTTCTTCCATGTTTCGTAGATCTTTTTCGTACAATGCGCCGGTAATATTTAATAAGTACTGTTTACAGCAGGAAAACTTATCAGTGAAGAGCTTTCGTTTGAGGCTTAGAGACAGAATTTTTTCGGAGGACTGAGAGTGTGTTCTCATTGCTCGTCATCATTCTGGATCGTCTTTTTCTTTTTTGTTTGTATTAATTTAATTTAAGCTTAGGTTTAGAATTTGTATCTATTATTTTGCTCGTCTGGGGGGTCAAGTTGAGTAGCTTTTGCTAGATCTTCGCCTCCCATTAGAGTATTTCTATTCTCAATAAAGTTATATTATTATTATTATTATTATTAAAATTACAAACAAATCTTACCTTATCGGCATTCGTGGTCAATATCAATGCCGTTGCGTGCTTATCGAACTGCGGCCTGCCAGCCCTTCCGATCATCTGAAGTAGAGCACTTGTTGTGTAGTCTTGATATCCGCCTTTGTCGTAATACTTGGTGGATTTGACGATTACCAGATGAGCGGGCAAGTTGATACCCATCGATAGGGTACTGGTAGTGACCAATACAGGTAGATTGCTGTTTTTGAACAGATCTTCGATAACGTGACGCGTTTCCATCATGACACCACCATGGTGGTATCCGATGCCGTGTACCATCACCGATTTGAGCCTGGTATCGTTTATCTTGGAAGCAGCTTCTGTCAAGATCTGTTTCTGCGAGGCGTCGAGGACAATAGTGAGCGATTGAGCGATGTGAGTTGCGGTCATCTCAACACTTTTTCTTGTATTGCAAAATATCTGCAAATGTACCCGAATAGTCAGATAATGGCGAAATAAAGTTACCTCCACCACCAATATAGATGAGAAGAAATTAGCTCAAAACTTTTTAAAACGTGGTGGTTAACGGAGTCTCTTTTAGTACAATTGCTACCAACGTTGTTCCACAGGGAGTTGTCTTTGCATCTGTTGGAAATGATCTCCTATCCTCTCCACAGCTTTCCCGAGGATGGTATACTCCACACCGCTTTTGTGCAACACAAAGACAACTCGATGCAATGAATGAAATTCTGGCAAGAATTTTGAAATGACTGATAATCTAATAGTTTAATGCAACCAAACTCAAGCTTGTATTTTTTCCAGGACGAGCATCCCAGAATCCCTAACATGATGATGTTAGGTGAGTCAACACCCTCTACAGTACAAGGCATGTATACTGAGTACAAAAGTCAGTGTGGTGTAATCATTCATCAACAGAAGGCTTGGAGGAGATATGTAGATTACGACAGTATCGTTTAGTCTTAATGACGCGTAACCGGTACTGAGTGTGACAGGTGATAAATATTACAATTTAACAGAGTTTTAAGTCTTTCTTGTGGAAAATTATATGTTCCACCTGCTTATAAGGTTTCCTCGTCTGTTTAGAACGTTTCTTCACTTGTATATAAGCATTTATGAGTGTTATGACTGAATAAAGTGCGTTGCAAAATGGTTTCCTAGGTAAATGTTGGTTCTTCTCGCGTTTTGTGTAATACGTACAATTTACTGACGTTTGTTAGTTAATTACTTATGCCGAATAAATGTTGTGGTTTTGGATGAAAGAGAAATTACAACAATAGGTCAAAAGTGCGAATGTTTAGTTATCCTAAAGTTAATGAAATACGGAAACAATATCTGATAACCTCGTTTAAACAGGAAGTCCTTGTATTTATGTCCTACAGAATACTGTTACCGTCGGTATTGGAGCATTGTGCTGCAACGCCTCTGGCTTGTGACGTCACGATTGAGCGGTCTCGCCTTGTACTATAGAGGATATTGGGTAAGTTTGACTGTTCTTAGGGAGTGCGCAATATCCATGCTCAGTATCACATCAACAGTACCCTCTCATTGGACGATCTTGTGGGGTCCATTGCGGCAGCTTGGTTTCCTATTCCGTGCCAAGAGTTACTTTACATAGCAGTAGCTCCTCATGGTCTACAAAGCACAGATTCAAACTGTCCCGGAGTATTGTTCACATGTTGGGAGTTCAGCTCCCAAACATATGCTGAAGTTCTGAGATTGTAGCTTGTAATTCACTCGATTATACTCGCTTTACTCTAGAGGAACAGCATGCATGTGGAGTGCTTTATACCGTACAGTGCTAGTTACCTTTGATTACCTCTCATCAAGTGCTGTAGTATTACGAACAACGAACATTTCTACAATAGGGCCATGATCCTCTAGTAATTTCTGCTGTACATATTTACTAATTAATTATTTGATTGATTGACTGATACAAATATAATCTAATCAACTTACCAATGTTGGTTTGCCTAACGAATACTGCATGATTAAAGACTGAAGCTTATAGTTTAGTGATAAGTCAAATTTAAATGGTGTAGTACATTTTGTATTATATCCAATAACGACAGTATTGAGTTTGACAGGCCTTATATCTGCGGAGAACCTGGAAAATAAACGAATTTACGCCTTGGTCAAAGCATATCCCACAACAAACAAAGTTGTGTGAAGTTGTAAAGATCCTTACTTGAAACATTTCGCTTTTTGGGTTCCTCCTAACCATTCTGCAATATCGTCGATATTGGGAAAAGTGGCGGATAAAGCGATGAATCTCATCTTCTGGTTGCAAATTATCTTATCGCTATCTTCATTCGAAGGAACTATTGCATTTTGAATAATTTTCATTCTATTCACCTACAAAATGTATAAATAATGGACGAGACTATTTCATTGTTATCGGTGTTGCTAGTTAATGAAGAAGTACTCTCTGATCTGACATTTTGACCCTGATATATTGGTTGAATCTAATTGAAGTTACGAAACAACGGATTGTTGTAGCAGAAGAAACCGCATATGTTCAACAATATAAAAACAAGTAGTAACTTGTGATTGAAAAGAGGTTTACTCACAATAGTTTCCAATGTAGATCCTCGCACATCTTCATTCAACAAATGTACCTCGTCTATCATGAACAATTTCACCACTTTCACCAACTCCTGATTTTCCTTCCATTTTCTAGTCAACGAGTCCCATTTTTCCGGAGTCGTTATTATCACGTTGTGGTTCAAAAGACTTCTCATGTCCATTATATCGCTGTCGCCAGTTGCGGAAATGCATTTCACACCGAAATTCGAAAATTTTCTGTGCCAGTCAATTAATCTTTCCTCGCATAACGCTTTTAATGGCGCAACTAACAGAAATTATGAAATGTTAGATCATCGAAATGATTTTAATGTAGTCAATTGAAAATCAACCACCAATAGATTTCAATACAAATAGGAAGTATGAGACGTTTTTATACTTACTGTAAATGATTTTCAGAAGATTTGAATATGTTGTATTCTCGCATGATATCAAATGTCGCACGATTGCCAATTCAAAGACAACCGTCTTGCCAGATCCTGTGGGGGCTGATAGAACCAAAGAATTGTCTGAAAGGACAATTGGTATTTAACCGTAATCGTCATAAATGATTCATTTAAGTATGCAGAAGTGTAAACATCATTAGGTGGTTAAGAAGATATGGTAATCATGTTATCAATAAAATAAAGAGGTTAACGGCTATTTCTTGGCCACTAGCAATTTTTGAAGTATTCTAATGATCGAAACCGAATTTGTGCCAAACGTATTATTACCTAACATTCAGAGAAAATCCGATATAGGTAGATACAAATGTAAAGACATTGAATACACTATTTCTCACGTGCCGAGGGTTTCGCACAGAGGGCGCACGCTTAACTTGAAATTAAATTCCCTCTGTCTAAATAGTCTGGACGATTGGCGCCGCCATTTGTCCAATCGTGTTAACGACACGTCGTGTCCAGACTCTCTATGTAGAGGGATCCTACTTGAAATTGAAGTCTCTATATAATATATCCTTTTACTTGCAATTAACGTCCCCCTATAGAGTTCATAATAACGACATTACGTGAAATGCCAATACTCACTTACCTGTATGTAATGAATCGTAGAAGGCGCTGGATTGAATGATATTGAAAGATGGATACTGTGAAAAAACACTCCTATATAGACACGGAATTTCATTAATGCTTCTCAAATCAGTGACAGCAGAACTGAAACAATGAACGATGATAACAACAATCACAATTATTCAAATAATTTACAAGGGTATGTAGGTTTGTTTCATAGTATAGGCCATGTAGGTTTCATATGTTTTCAGAGTACTACTTTTAACTTTTCTGATTGCTTAAATGAGATCTGGCGCAAACTTTTTTTTTCATGAATATAATAAATTCAAATTTAACTCATCTGACCCTCTGTAAGAACATCAGCGTATTTAATTGTTACTTACGTTTTGCAATGAACAGCCATCTAAATTGATGTTTGAAGGCGTATTTGAAAGAGCAATTTATCACCTACGAATAACTTATACGAAAGAATCAAGTATTCGACAAAAGGAAATTCGAGAATCAATCAGATCAAATTTAAAATGACATCACATTGAGTGTAAGATACTAGTCTATGTGTCAGATTATGATACATGCTGAGCACAGAGTAAAAATGTTATATAGACGACCCATGTACAGTAATAGAGAGAATATTCAAAATAATTATTTGTTTTTGTTGACATTTTACCTTAATGTTCCACACAGGAAACAATAAAGATCTATCGTGGATAATTTAGCTCACTGAAGCCAAGAGGTACACAAATTAAATTTAAACTTGACTATAAAATATCTCCGAGGTCATCTGCTAGGTGTGACTGTAAATGAACACTTTAACCACAGAACGCCTAAAAATTTATATTATAGGCAGACTAATAATCCTTTCAGGTCGTGATATAATTATATTGAATCAATGTTTCAACGTAAGAATGTACTAATTGAATTTGACAACAACTGTTTGGGGTAATTTGCTTTGCTTGCCTTAGTTCCATTCACATTTTTGTTGAAAATCAACGATAGAATGATACTAGAAAGTCGATGGTGTAAGCCCTATGCCGTTACTCTATGGTAATTTATCAGGATAAAATGAATTAACAATTACCACTTTTAATAATATGAAAACGTTACTATAAGTTAAACGCCGAAGTGCCATTAACAAAGTATCAAAATCAGAATTTGTATCTGTTTGCACTTTTCATGTTGTTATTAAATGTGGTATAAAAACAAAGTAATTGTTCTTTCATTTGATCACAATGATAGGGAAATAGGTCACATTAACACGTGTTTTATATTTTAGTCTACGTACGTTTCGGTCTCACGACCATCATCAGAAGACTTATTATTTCAATAACTTGATTACTTAGAACTAATTGTATTAACAGAAAGCGTCCTTATCGCACCAATTTCGCTTTGTGTTAATACAATTAGTTCTAAATAATCAGGTTATTGAAATAATAAGTTTTCTGATGATGGTCGTGAGACCGAAACATACGTAAAGACTAAAATACAAAACATAAGTGTTAATGTGACCTAATACCCGAGAATTTAGATATAATTCATACCTGGGTCAAGAAATGAAATGGAAATGACCTATTCTTGAACTACAAAAACATGGAAAGTACCTATAGGTGAAAATATTAATTACTACATAGTTTAAAAAAAGTTTTTATTTTCTTTCACACATTATTTATAAATTCATATTTTATTTAAAAACTATTTCATCAAAAGTAGAAGTTGTCACTGAAAGTGATGTCAAGTGATACTAGATACTAGCTTAACTTAAAATATAACTAAGAGGATCCTTCGTTTTCTTCAGGATTTACTGGAGGGTCATCTTCTTCAAGCAATTCCTGAAAACAAATTAGGTTAAACTTTCAACATAACAGCTTTAGTTGAAAAAAAATAACTGCAATTTACTAATTCATCGAGAATGTTCGTTAGGTTGATAGAAATCAGGTTAAATTTAGAAAAAGAGTACCCACTTTTAGAATTTCCACCAAATTTTCACTTTCTGCCAGCATCGATTTACAGATTTTGTTTTCCTCTTCGAGCGCTTCAATATTTTCTTTCAGCCGTTCATTTTCTTTCAAACTATCATTCAAATCAACGCCCCTCTTTTCAGCTAGTTTACGCCAATAATCACTACTGGGCTCATCGGAAGTCAAGTCATCTTCCGTTATAACACATTCATTTGTTTGCACAGCTTTGTTTACCAAAATTTTCGGTTTAATTTTCGTAGTTTCTATTTCCCTGTAAATGAAAAATTCTGTTCTGTTCACTTTTACGCATCGAAGTTTTCAGTACTTACGATTTGGCGAGTTTAATATCTTTAAGTGGACGACCAGTTAAATTTTCCTTATCACTAGCTGTTTGTTGAAGCAATTTCAATGTTCTTCTTGGATTCTTGATACTTTCCTGCAATTTAACAAAATACATAGTCCTAGCGTTACATGAATGAAATGCGGCGTCTAACTTACTTGCGAGCTTGATTGTGAATCTTGACTTGCCACTTTGATTATTGTCCTTTTCGCAGCATCAGTTTTCATTGTGAAATCCTGTTAGGAAATTCAAAAAGAAATAACCTAGACGATGTAGCAACTAAATAATATCCAACCGTGGAAGATATGAAAACAACTTATCGGACGGCAACGGTTTTACCGCTTTTTATTTACCTCTTCAAAATTAGGTTAGTTTAACAGCTTCAAGCTGCAAGCATAGAAAATTACACAATAGAATCAGAATGTATCTTGGAGCTGCCATCTAGAATCTAGTAGACATAGTATGGGAAGGGGATTTGTGACGAACAGTATGATATTAATATTATCACGTATAAAGATTTATTTTCTTGTTAGTTATAACAATTACACTTCAGAGGTCAGTGAATAGATTTACAAACAACGAACTGTGGGACCAATTAAAATTGTTAGATTCAAACTTTGAAAGGTGCTTGTAAAACCTATTTTCTTTTTTTTATCTTGCGATAAATGTCTGTTCTTTAACAATTAGTGGTTAGTTATAGGTTATGCTCATATTTCACATGAGTCTAGAATATTGTTTATTTTTGTGTGGAGCAATATTATAATTTCAGTTATGGATAGAACAAACAGAAGAAATGAATTATTATTGAATATTTCAAATTCCAGTTTGGACGGTCGCTTAGCTAGTACCAGTAGAAATATGATACCACAAACAATGCTTAAGAGGAACGAGGTAAGAATTTCATAGCTGACACAGTAGCTCTACTGTTGTGCTATTAGTTTACAAACGAATAATAAATAATCACTTTAAAGAACTTCCCACAATCAGATTTTGTATTTTCCATCACAATCCAAAGTCCATCTATCCACTATAGTCAAGAAAACATGTTTATGGAAGTTTCCAGTTTAAAACACTTGCAATCATTCGATCTATATAACAATTCGATTCATTTATATTACCCGTCTGAAAATTCTGTTTCAAATGAAATGATTTGTTGCCTTCAGTTGGGAAGCAGAACGTTTTCTAGATCAATTAGATTTCATATCAGTAAGGAAAATGAAGGATCGTGTAATTTTTGACACAATTATTGCGGTTTATTGTGTTTCTGTTGCACAATAAGTTAGAAATTAATGGTAACTGCAAGTTTTCAATTCCAGATGCTAACAACTCACACCCAAAATTACATTGTTCCCAAACACCAACAGATGATGCCCATTCATAATTATACGCACTTGAATGCGATGAAACTGGAAACGATTTCAAATCAACCCGGTATAGCGCGTAAGCATCAAATAACGCCCAAAGTGGGTTTGAATAGGTCTGTCCCTTATGAAGAATTCCACAAAAGTTCCGCTTTCAATGATTCAATAACATTTTCCAACAAAGATATTGGAGAAGGTAGCAGTATGAAGAAAAAATTGATTGTGAACGATGCAAACCCTCTCAAGACTAAGAACGAATCGACAAGTAATATATTTGGGGTAAGTGTAACTTACCAAATACTCTGAATCTTTTCTATTTTACATCCAAAATACAATGAAACTTCAACATATTCACAATGGGTTATTCTTTCAATCGGTTTTTATATCAATAATAGGGTTTATACACTATTGCAGCACGCAACTTTCTTTTTCTCAATATAGTGAACTTGCTTCTTCTAAATTCTGATACACAATAATATTTAGAAAATGTGCCTCCCTTCCCATGTCAGATTAGAGGACAGTGACTGCTATATTGGAAATTCCTTTAATTATGATGGATCTTCTAAGTTAAGTACATTTGTCATGATACTTAGGATAAGCTGCAATCCCTCTAAGTCATTACATAGCTATTTAAAGTTGCTTACCTGCTGGTAGTGGTCATTAAAATAGTCTGCAGTTCTTATAACTTATTTGCACTATAATAAATAATAGTCCAGGCAACGAACCGGAAAAAAAAAATAGTAAGCTAGAATTTCAAATTTTTTTTTGCATTTCGTTCCTAATACCCCATAGATCATTCATGACTATCAAGACCGCGGGGGTCGACCTTTCTACCCCCCAAAACGGGGTTTCAACCCCTCAGAGGAGCATTCTTATAAAAACAGTCCAAAATTAATGAATTAAGGGCCGAAAATGACTCCTAGTATGTTTTTTGGGTCGCTGTTATTTTTCCAAAAAAACTCTCCAGAAGGAAAATTCGGGAAATTTGAGACTTTCCTGAGACAGTTATGAATAATAATGTATAATTTTGTTGCAAAAATGACTACAGGTCATGACTAGAGGTCATTTTTGCAACAAAATTATACTTTATTATTCATAACCGTCTCAGGAAAATCTCTAAATTCCCGAATTTTCCATCTGGAGAGAATTTTTTGGGAAAAATAACAGCGGAATCATGATCAGCGACCCAAAAAACCTACTAGAGGTCATTTTCGCAACAAAATTATACTTTATTATCCATAACCGTCTCAGGAAAATCTCAAATTTCTCGAATTATCCATCTGGAGGGACTTTTTTGAGAAAAATTACAGCGGAATCGTGATCAGCGACACAAAAAACCTACTACACGTAATTTTTGCAAGAAAATTATACTTTATTATTCACAATAGTCTCAGGAAAATCTCAAATTTCCCGAATTTTCCATCTGAAGAGAATTTTTTGGGAAAAATAACAGCGGAATCGTGATCAGCGACCCAAAAAACATACTAGTGGTCATTTTCGGCTCTTAATTCATTGATTTTGGACTGTTTTTATAAGAATGCTCCTCTGAGGGGTTGAAACCCCGTTTTGGGGAGGTAGAAAGGTCGACCCCCGCGGTCTTGATAGTCATGAATGATCTATGGGGTAATGAAACAAAATGCAAAAAAAATTTGAAATTCTAACTTACTATATTTTTTATTATGGCCTTTTTCCTGGCTTATTGCCTGGACTATAATGGTCTGAAGCAACTCTTAAGAATTACAAGTAAACTATAATAGAGTTCACACTGTGGATATATTATAACACTAATAATAAGAAATAGTCTCCCTTATTCTCTAAAAATACTACTAAGTACTGAGGACCTTTTGGCTACCAAGTAGCCATCATCAGAGTAAACTAAATTGAAGAGTGGTAATTGAAAACCATCTAAGTGCCAAAATCATAATATTGATAAAATTAAGAAAAACTATATATTCAAATGCAATAAATGGCAATACTGTTGATAATAAGTATTTTATTTCATAATATCAATACAACAGACTGTAATGCACATGAAAAACGGGAACGAATTTAACAAAATAACTCGAGAAAAAAAATTGAAATAAAAAAACAAAGAAACAGTCCAAAAAAGTGCCAAACTAAGGAACCTTCAAAAACAGTCTACTTATGATGAAATCATAACTCGATGACCGTTCCTTGCTGTTGTTTTGTTTTCTGTATCAGTTAGATTCTTCAATTCGTCCGTCGTAATTCGGTTTCGGCACTTTAGAAGAGGTAGCTGCTGTTCCAAAATATGTTATTTGTTCTTTCCTTTTTTCATCACATTACACAAAACCCAGTCTTCCATCTCGTTGAATGTCCTCGCTTTAACTGTAGTAGGATTTTCCTTATTAATCGATATCCATGATACCTGCGAAATTTTTAACTTCGATGTGTTCTTCGGCTTCCATGGTGAGTGTCTTAAACGGTTTTTTGTGACATGCACCAGCAATCATTTGTTTGATGTCATCAGAAACAATGGTTTTGGTTACCCTTTTTCGTTTTTCTATTTGGGCAAATCGCTGAATAATTTTGCTCCATACATAAAGATGTGAGGATCACGTATTCTGTGCAATTTCTATCTTGAACCTGTTGATACTCTCGTTTCGTTTAATGTTGTTTCATTATTTACAAATACTCCAATCTCTGAGTCGTAAACATTCTGAAGAAATGGCTTTCAAATGTTAATATCCCCAATAGAAACTGCACAGAATACGTGATCCTTACATCTTTATGTATTGGAGCAAAACTATTTAATTTTTAACAAAAATTACTATAAACAAACAAGCGGATGTGCAATGGGCAATCCACTCTCTCTTTTTTTGGCCAATATTTTTCTTAGCGAACTAGAAACCTCATTAAAATCAAAATTGAATCAGTTTCCAAAAGTTTGATGACATTTTCGCGATTACAAGTAAAGATTTTGATTTATATGGCTTTTTGAACACGCTTAATAGCCATTTCTTAAGAAACTTTATCACTTTTAAAACAAGGTACTGACAAATTTCTAGGTAATTTAGTAGGGATCGAAATGTATAAACGAAGAAGCGAGGTTAAAATGTTGATGTTATCAAGAAAATATTCAATATATCTAGTTTCTAGAACTGTATCACAAGGTTTCACAGAACATTAAAGTTATCAAAAGGCGATTCTTACATATTAGTAATATGCTATTTAACTATTAGCAATTTATTATCTTAAATCATGGAGTACGTCAATTTTTCATAACTGCAACTCCAAATATGTTGTGAACAGATTTGTGGTTAAGTATTGTAGGAAAAACGGTTATTTTAAAATGATGGTTTTGACCTCAATGTACCACCAGAATGTGTTTATCAGAAATCACGTCTGTTATTCCACCACGATAGATTCCAGATAAGCGGACTAGACGAGCTCAAACTAGTCACCTCTTCATTTCCCTTTCTTGTAGTTAAAGTATGAGTCAACGTTGTTTGAAGGAACAATTTGTTTTGCAGAATTCCTCCCTGGAGAGAATGTCATTCTATACTGGAACGATTGAGAGGGTTATAAAATGGCACAGTATTGTCAAAGATAAATTGTGTTTGTACGAAGTTATAGGTAAGTTTGAATTTGACTTGAAATTGATTTTCAAGCGACGATAAAAATGTTTTACAAACATAACTCTCACTACTGGCTGTGGTACATATTATGGTTATATTTCAGCTCCTGTTGTATCAATACAAGAAGGTTCCATAGCTCAGCAGAAAATAATGATTCTACGAGATAAAAAAGGTCCCATTTTGCAAGTTCAATATTACCCGACAATTCACCTGAACATAGATAATTTCCACGTGGGCCAATCTCTGAGGTGAGTTTATATCTATAACCATGTCATCTTGAATGACATACCATAATACCGGGATATCAAAAATTATCTTGGTCAAGGGTGGTTGTGGAATCTAAAACGTGTGTCTTAGTCCACGTTATCAAAACTTGTGTCAAATTAATTAATTTGAAGTTTCTAAAAGTGAGAAATTTCGCAATTTTATACGAATGTTATAACACTAGCGCTTTGGACTCCGGTATTTTCACGTGGCCTATCGAAATTAGAAGGTTCGAATAGTATAAAAACACAATTACATGAACGCCAGACGTCCTATATAATTAGCTACGAACGTAATCATTTTGACATATGCCTCGAGGAGCTCGCTACGTGCCAGTTAGAGTTTATACTTTTTACCTCGATCTTGTTAATTCGGGTCCATTTTATGCCTCGTGTGGCCGGCGCCAGCTGTAATAAAGTGTTTTCGGCTATAGCCCGCTTGCTTTTAGCCGCTTTTGGATATATTTAGTAGCTAGAAAATTCCCTTTGGTAGGTCGCACGTTAGACACGCGTAGCTGAGACCTGAGAGTACCTGTTTCTATTTTAATTAAATTTTCCTGTTTAATCGACATTTTGGGGCCCGAGACTATGCTATTTAGTTGGCCTCGTTCATAAACTAACGACATGGAGCGAAAACCGCATGCGAAAAGTCCTCGTAAAGACGTTCTATGTTCCAAAGATTTGCACTTTTTTAACTCGCGAGTTACGAGCTCCTCACGTGAACGTCATTCGATTTATCGAAAATTAACCAATTTAAAACAGTTTTCGACCCCGTTTGTGGCTATTGCGACCTTGTAAAAGGTTAACATTTTGTTTTACATTCCACAACCACCCTTGACCAAGATAATATTTAATTTGTAGTTCATTATTGTTTTACAGCTGAAATAAATAAGTATGAAATTTGTAGGTTATTGATGATGTCAGTGTGACAGTGACATAATTATTTCAAACGTAAAGTAAGACACACGTTTTAGATTCCACAACCACCCTTGACCAAGATAATTTTTGATATCCCACAAAATTCTTTTGTGATGTTTTAACTGCAGCTACAACTTATAATTTCATGTGGTGTTGTGTATCGTTATTTTATTGTAAAGAGGTTGTGAGTTTTCGTAACTGAAATAAAATATTGTCCATCCAAGATCTTATCATTTGGATACTTAATTCAGCCCTAGCTCTCACAAATTCCAAATACTGTCTCACAATATAAATTACTCTATCGTCAGCATATGGAATCAACCACCTCAACTTGTGAAAGTGAGTCATTTAAAGTATGAAAATAATAGACACCCATGGTATGCCTTGAGGCACACCACATTGAGTGGTAAACGGGATAAGAACATATTTTGACGGAAATATTTATTAGACCGCTGATGAAACCTACAATGCATTGATTTCTTCGAGATTTTCTTTCCAAACTTTACAATGTTTCTATTTTGTTTCAGATGCGTGGGTCGAATGATTGGATTCAACATTATGTCTGCTCTAACTATTAGAGACTCATGTGCAGATGAGATTGCAACTTTACAACGTTTCTCTTACGTTTGTGATTATGCTATTTCTCACTGTATGAGTTAGATTACAACTTCTATTATGCGTTAAAAATGTTGTTTATCAGAGTGGAAAATTGATTTTATGATTATATCTTAGTTGTTGAACTTGGTAATTTAAAAACAGTGAGTGCAAAATTCTTCGAATTATGTTATTAATAAATATTGAAATGTATCTAAGCGTTTCATTTCCTTCCAGTCCTATAAAATCCTTCCCTATAATTTCAAGATATTTATTTACAGGTATATCATTGGACAAAGTTTTGGTTCAGCAGGTTGAACAGTCACAACACGTCCTATAGTCTTAGGTAGGTGTTTTGCCCTTCTCATGGGCTCGTCAGTGGGACGAGGCAGAAGTGAAGTCACTGATGGTGAACCAAAACTTTGTCTATCGACTGCTAACACGAAATATGTTTGCATTATCGCAGGACCGTCACCTGACGGCAGCATAAACAACTGTTTCTCCGTCTATTCTTTGAATCGCGAGAACTTCTTTGTCTGAATTGCATTCTCAATGGGACATCTGCTTTCCGGCAGATGGTGTTGGAACTTCTAGGTTCGCCAAACACTTTGATGGTGTTTTATTATCACTTTCGGACATGGTTGATTAGTGATTTCACGTCTGCCTCGTCTCGCTGACGAGCTCTGAGAAGAACGAAACAGCTGTCTGAGACTTTGGTAAGATTTTGGTAAACCAAAACTGTGTATATTGACTGCTGCTGACTACTTCACCCTATATGTTATACTGTTTGTTCTTTATTTATATTATCTTCATATTAGTAACATTGGTCCTTCGAGCCGGATCTTTTCGTTTGCTTTAACAAATCTCTAATTAATGTATTAATGTGATCTCTCGTTAAATCTCTGAACTCACACATAAAACCAAATGTAAAACCTATCAAGTATTTTGACATTGCTGTAGTGTTCTCGCGAAATCGTTTCCTTATCTCGTATTAATCTCATTACTTCTTACCTCACTGTCGTTTTCAGAATTCAACGGAATATAAAGTAATAATCCGTTCAACTCGGAATATCATATCGTTTGCTATATTTGAAACTGAAAAGTTAATCAGAAGTTTTATCAATGATTATTATTTTACGATTAAAACAATGTATTCTCGACTTTGTCCGCAGATTAACGTAGAACCAGTTGTTCATTCAAATTCATGGCAAAATGTTAAAACTGCCAAAAATTTCACTTCCTACCTTTAATGAAAATTACAAAGATTCACCCACATTCTTTGATATGTTCAATAGTCTCATTCCCAAAAACACTCTCTTCTCAGGCCTTAAGCATTCTGAAAGGTATGCTCAAAATTATGAAATAGCTTTCAGAGCATTGACCGATAGATATCAAAATAGATGCTTTTAGCTAATTCGTGCTGGCAAGAGATTATCAACGCACCAACACTTGCTACTGACTCAGTATAGTCGGCTTTCGCAAATTACTTAAAATATTCTCTGGGAACTTAGCTGCTTTAAAAAAAATTGTTATTAGTGATCAACCATTGTTTTATAGTTAATCCATAGTAGTGGTTAAGCAAATAAGTCCACCTGGCAAGGTAAGGTAAACTTCATTCTCCAGCATTCGTATAAATTGTCCCAACTCTTCAACATTGGTCCTTCGAGCCGAAACACGAAACGTGTTTGTATTTCACTATGAAACGTATATCATTGTCAAGGTTCATTCCCTGACTGGCCATAATATTCGACCCGGTAGCCAAATGATATTTATACCGGTCAACGGGGGTTCACCTCCTATTTGAGTTCTACATGATGACAAGAACTTTGTGCAACTTCATCTAAATTTGTAAGAGTGCGCCCTGTTTCTAAAATATGGTTAGAGATCATTCATAACAAAATAACCTCACCGCCCCCCCCTTGGGTGCCATAAATGTCCAAAGCTTGCCGATTTTCCACCCCCAGAATTGATTTCAAGTAAATCTGACGTCAAAATCATGATCCGCGAGCCAAAAAACCTATTTGGTGGATTTAAAATCCAAAAATGATATATATGTATTGCCAAAATAATCTATAAGGGTGCAAAAATGCCCAATTTGATCGATTTTCCACCCCCACAATTGATTTCAAGTAAATCTGAAGTCAAAATCGTGATCCGCGACCCAAAAAACCTTCTTGGTGGATTTAAAATCCTAAAACAATATATACGTATTGCCAAAATAATCTATAAGGGTGCAAAAATGGCCAATTTGATCGATTTTCCACCCCCAGAATTGATTTCAAGTAAATCTGACGTCTAAAACGTGATCAGCGACCCTTGGTGCATTTGAATTCGAAATTATAAGGGTGGGGGGACTGGGGGGAGGTTGACCGGCGAAGTTTTATGTGTTATGAATGATCCTGATAATCCCACGAATCGAATCCCACAAACAATTGTTTGATGTCTTTTTTTTATTATAGCTATAACCATGATTATATTCAATTGTCAATTATCCATTCGGCCTACATAAGTGTTCAGGAGTCACTGTATACATAAGATTTCGGAAAGAGTACCCCATCCTTCTAATCTACCCAGTAACATAACCTCCTCTTCCGGGGACCCGATGCAGAGTTTCTAGAGAACCCTTTAGAAATGTTTTCCCAAGCAAAAAAAGAGCGATCTTGATGAATATTGGCACACTTGACCTCTAAAACAAGAGAAAAGTCACAGTCTAAAAGAGAGTTCGAAATAACTACGCATGTTACTTCCCGGTCAACCCAGGGAATTTCATCTCTCCAGTTACTTAATTAGACACTTTAAAAAATCCAAAATTGTCGAAAGTCGCCAAAATTCTGTCTAGGGCTTCAATATTATCATAATCTCACTAGACCCCAGATATTTTGCCTTTACACCAAAGAGGAAATGAATAATTGAATGTATTAGAATCAGTAAAAGGTATGAAATATATTCGATAAAATAGTAATCTAGTTTTGCACGATCAAATAGATGTCTGTAATTCACCAACAACCAATAAATTTGTCTATTTCCCTCATAGGGTCGGACACAGTATTTAACATTTTTACTAACTACTCTGTATGTTTTCCTATAACAGTATGAACGTTACGCCACTGCTGGGCTACATTGATGCAGTATACGATATCTTTATAATAAATGTTGATTAAAACTTAAACCTAAATCATGCCTTTGTTTGTAAAATCCAGAATCTATTAAATAACTGACAAACGTAATAATTATAACTTATTTAAATTCATTGAATGTGGACGAGAAAAAAACATACATTTTTTGCGCATAGCTTGAGTTGGCTGTTAACATGCTGGTATAAAAAACGTCCTAACATTTCTAACAGTGGGTAAAGTAGTTTCAGTTATTCAAACGTCAAACAGTTGGTAATTCGTGTCGTTATGATGTTTTTAGTGATTAATTGTTGATTATTACTTAAAGATTGGTGTCGGTGATTAGTTATTCTGATTTAGTTTATAATTAAAGTGTCTTCTAATTGTTTGGTACAATTTCCCAAATCAATCGGAACTAATCAATGTAAGTAACCAATAATTTATCAATGTGTTGTGATTTAGTGGTATCCACCCAAAGTTATCATTTTAGAATAATTATTATTGTAAAGCTTGTTTCTAACTAGGTATTAGTTTCCTCGTATCGTGTTGAAGAAACCTTTCTAAATTTAATTTGCATTCGCGTTCATAACTGAAGTAAAATTTGATTGTAGGAATAAATAAAGTAATTCAGGTACTAACGAATGATTAATGCAATAATTGTCTAATCACGCTTCAACATGCTAGTTCAATTGTTCAATTTGTCAACTCTGTAATTAGTACTACCCAAATCAAGTACACCCTGGAACACATAGATTAGATTGCGTCATTCGATCTGTAAAGTCGCAAATTCAATTTAGTTTTATTTATTTCATTCGCCCTGTTTGAATTTGATTATCATCAGTTTTCTTCAATTTTACAACCTCGATGTTTATTTATAGAGCAACTTCGCAAATCACAAGGGCTCCTAAAGTATTTTATTTTTGATGAAGAGCATTTTTTGTTTGTCAAAGCCTTTATAACCAACCCAAATACAAGGATCAGGCTATCATAGTTCAATGAAACAAGAACTATAGTTCAGTTTATAAGCGGGGATTTTGCCCCACTTCCTAAAAAAAAAGCAAGAGGTCGTATCAAAAAAATTCTTCTGGCATTATGTTTTGTGGCCAATTTGAATCACTCGTAAGGGTTGACCTAAGTGAACACGGCCTCCCATTCACCCCTAAACCCTAAATTAACTCAATTTTCACCCTCTTTTTTAAGATAACTTTGAATTTAAAGAAAATTCAAATCAAACCTCCAAAATGGGTTCTAGGAGGTTTTTTGGGTCGCTGAACACGAATCCGAGGTCATTTTCCCGGAAAACTCATTCAATGGGTTGAAAATCAGGGAAATTTCGTAATTTTCACGAACAAAGCTAGAGTGATTTTATGTAAACAGCTTTAGCTTAGGAATAAGTTGCAGCTATCCATTGAACAAGTACAATTTTCTATTATTTTCTTCAACATAGTAAGTTGTGCGACAAAAATGCTGGAGACCTTCCTGTTTAAAATTAAATAATAATAAATACTACACTAACAGTTTAATAAAGCATTTTAGGGGGCATACGTTTACATGAACTTTTCGACTTAAAATTGGCCCAAGTATAACCTATTGAAAAAAGTACATAGCATTATGTAACACCCTGTATATACATAAAAAAAACTGATGAACCGAATTCGAGGTCTCTAGACTAGATGCTAATCATCTTCTGATGTTGAAAATAGTATCAGAATCGAATTCCTCCTCATTGAAGACTTGTTAGAACAGTGTTTAATTTGAATCGAAGAAGTCCATCAAAATCAAGATTATCGATAATCGAAAAATCTTAAAAAATTGTTGAATCTTGAATATTTGTTGAAATAGCATAAGTATTTCATTCAGATTATCGTAAGTAGGTTTGAAAATCTTGTATTGCCACTTTAATATAATAGGGTATTCTGAGTGTTTGTTTCCATAAATAATAATAATCTCATCAGGGATGTTTTTAGTTGAATTGTTTAGTTGATTTTATCCAGAAATGCTACAGCACCTGCCTGTTTGAAAATAATCTCGAAAATAATATAAACAAAGCAGTAAGCAAAAAATTGGAATTGAGTTGTCCGTTAATTTGTGATATTCCATTATAACTGGAAAAGTAAGATTTGCCTCGTAACTTCGTAACTAATTTCTGCTATTGATTAACTCGTATGGTAACCAGCCTGTATTCGTAAATTCGTAATGGAACCGAAAGTAATGCAACCGATAATCGACTATAATAAAATCGAATAGTCCACGTATGCGTATGGGCGCAAACGATATTCGAACGTATTCCTGTTCCGTTTGTATTCATTTGTGTTGTACATATCGAGCGCTATTCATTACATTAGCTACTTCAGTTTTATTTGAAATATTTGGATGTCGGAAGGGTGAAGAAGCATTCAATATGGCCAGTCCGGGAACTGATCGTTGTCGTCCTTTATTTTACCGATATTGTCAGTCTATGATTACTTTAATTCAATGCTACAATTAATAGTGTAGTTTCTCTATGTATGATGTCGTTAATTTATTGCTATGCTAGAATCACGGTCGTGCTAGAACAAACTTGTGACATCTCTATAGTTTATGGGTCGTACATACGACCGTGGTAAGAACGAATGAATTTCAAGAAAAAAACAGAGATGGCGAACGGCTGATTGAGCAGCACAGTTCAAGTTTTGTTAAAACTTATTTGTTAGTGTGATATGTCAATATAATTATAAAGTTATTCCGGCTTTGTGATGGTAGAATGAGGATTGCAACCGTGTAAATATGGTTTTTCATGTCGTGGAGATATTTCATATAAACAACCTACCTAGATCTAAATAGATCCAACGTTCCGGAATTCGTGTGAAGTAGTTGGCGTTAGAAAATACTTTGCAATAAATGAACGATTCATGATTCATGAAGCATGACACAAAAATTGTGAGTAGGTACCTATTCTAGAATTAGAACATACTTTGAATGAAACGTTTGAAATATTTGATGTAATGAATAATAGTTTTGAGGCAGATCATTTAATCTCAAATTATTGTATCTTAAGTTACAATTCAAGGAAGAATGTGTTGATTTAGAGATTCCATAGGCCATAGCCGCATGTTTGAGCAATTTGATTTTGTTGCAGATCTTTGTACTATAATGGGCTCAACCTTAAGTGGTCATCTAGTGATTTTATAAACAAGCAATTGGTCCATTTGATGATATGTAAGTAATTGAATTAATATTATATTCTAATATAGAACTCATGTTAAAAATATAATTTTATATAAGATGATAATAAGTGTCTATCTGTTTGAGCTGTTCCAACACAGCTTCTAGCTATGAGTGGACAAGTCATCAAAAAAAATCTGTATGTATTAATATAATTTACTGCTAAATTCATCAATTTGTTTTGAATTAACACTTCACACAGAATTGTAGATGAATTTGCTTATTAAGAATTAAATGTTAACTCTGTGCCGGTCATATTATATTTATGTTGAATTTGAGAAATATAAAAGTAATACAGTATATATTTATTTATTTATTTATTCAGGTGTTGGTACAACAATTATCAATACATTGGCATTTGCTCTGCTGAGATGGGTTCTCCATCTATGCGCAGGCCTGATTCTTAACAATAATAACTTAAAAACTAAATTATAAATTCTAATTAAAGCCTATTTCCAATATAATACACATTTTTTTCCTTATTCAACTAATAAACATTAATCATACATTCAACTCAATCTTTTTGATAAACTTAACTTATTGCATTTTTCAATGAAATTTTTACTAATTATATTTTTCCGATTTACAGCTGTTAAGTCTTTCAAGTTTTTTAAATTATTTGGCAATGCATTAAACAACAATCTCGCAACATATCCATTACTTTGTTGTCCCACAGTTTTGTAACATTTGATTAAACTTAAATTATTATTCCTTGTTTTTTCATATATAATTATTTATTAGCAATGAGTCTTTTTGTATTTTGTGTATTGGAATGACTCTAGATTATTTTGGTGTTTAATATTTGTATCTTTATGATGTCCTTGATGAATTACACTTTCATATCCTTATGAATTGTCTTGTTGGAAACATACAATGGGCTATCAATCATCATGCAAAATATGTTTGATGGACATGTCTGTATTATTGCCATGTTCGATTTGCTAGTACAACCCCAGGGTACTATTATACTGTATGCCCATATTGTGTTGAGAATTGGTTTATAAATTAGGAGCTTATTTTCAAGCGGTAATTTAGGCTTCCTACCAATTGTCCAATATGATTCTTCAATATTTAAGCCAATCTGTTTGCGTTTTTCACTACATGTAGTTTCTATGTAAGCCCACTGTCTAAAATGCATCCCCACTAGTATTTTCTATAGGAAGATAGAGGCAATTGTGTGTTGTTCAAATAAGCAGAAGGCCACTCATATTTTCTTAATGTTAAGTGTCCTTGCACAAACTTTACTTCAGTGACCTTGATTTTTCATTTGTGGGTCAAAGTTTCTATTTCGTTTAGATGATTTTGCAAAGCGATTGAGGCTAATTGTGGAACATCATTAGCAGCCGTGTCGTTAGCAAAGGTACTCATTGTACTATTTTTGTTGACTTGTAAATCAGTGGTGTGCAGTACATATGCTAATGGGCCCAGGATGGTACCATGCGGTACCCCGGATTTGATTGGTTTCAGGTCAGATACCTTTTCATTCAATCTTGTTCTGAATTCGGAATGAGAAAATTATAGTAAGTGATGGACAAAGATAATTTGATCTTGTGCAGTAATCCTGAGTGCCACACTTTGTTAAACGCTTGGCTTACAGGAAGACTGATGGAGAATTTCTTGCCTTCATGTCCTTGATTAATTTTGTTTATTGTGAAGTGATTTTTGCGGAAACCCAACTGTTTGGGGGGGGGGGGATCCATTCTTCAGTGTTAGGACCAGCATTTATTCTGTGTAGTAGGAGTTTCCATGAGATGTGAAACGATGGACAACAAGCTTATTGGTCAATATGATGATACTTCATTCGAATTTTCGCCAAGCTTGGGGATTAATATTATTTTGGAAATTTTCATTATATTACTTCGCCGTCTCTCTATCTCTTCGTCAAGGACATCATTGTTTGAAGTAAAAACCTCTGCAAATGTCTTAGCCTTTCCTGCATCACTTCTGACCCGTTCTGGGTTGGTATTTGTTGCGTTTTAAATAGGAGAAATTTGATTCAAAAGATTTTCCAGTTTCTTTATCGGCTTCCAAATTGAGTTATCGTTTGTATTCCGGTTGGTATAGTAGTCGTGAAAAGATTGATCTTGTACTGCTTTGATTGTTTACTTTAGCTGGTTATTTGTTGAGGACAGTTTCGTCCGCAGGAGCTTGAGTCCGATGCTATTTTGTTCTGGCATTCATTTTGTCAGCTATGGGTTTTTTGATCTCTGCTGGGACGTTGTGGATTAGGTTCTGAATATTTTTCCTGGACAGCTCCTTTGAGGACAAAGAGCGCTTTTCACTAATTTTATTAAGACGAGCTTATTCAAAAGACGGAGTGACGCAAGCATTCCAAATCTGGGTAGTTCAAAGTGACTGAAAGATTTCTTTATTATGAGCTGTGCCAGCATGAGCAGTATTATCCGGGTGATTCGTGAAATATGTT
Organism: Endomychus coccineus; assembly: GCA_958510875.1. NCBI lineage: Eukaryota > Metazoa > Arthropoda > Insecta > Coleoptera > Endomychidae > Endomychus > Endomychus coccineus. Next base: position 135,274,010 of record OY294070.1, read on the forward strand.
AAGTAATTTGGTATATTGAAGTAGTATCTAATTGAGAACTGAGTTTCTCCTATTAGCGTAATGCTGATGAAGAGTGGCCTATACGAATGCCTGTTTGAATGGCAACGTAAAGACTTTGAGGGCTGGATGTTACTATTTTCACAACAAAAATATTAAAATGAGCTTTATCCGCTTCATTTCCCGATCATGTTTTTCAATGAAAAAAAAAGCTATAGGTATCCCAAATTTGATAAGATAAAATATGTCAGATTAGAGAGGAATCCCTATCATCACCATGTCATAAAATGTTGAGTTTCTACAATTGAACTGTTAATTAAAACATATTTCTATACTATCGGGCAAATGATTGGCGGCAATAAGAGAACGTCATGAGAAATCTTTTGCATTCCACCTCCTCCTCTGCCCGTTTTATTGGTAGAAGAGTGGTCTATACGGATGCCTGCTTGAATGGCATTGTAAAGACTTTGGGGGCTGGATATAATTATTTTCACATAAAATATAAATTGAGCTTTATCCGCTTCAATTCCCGATCATGTTTTTCAATCAAAGAAAAAAGCCCTATGTATCCCAAATTTGATAAGATGAGATATGTCAGATTAGAGAAAAATCCCTATCATCACCATGTCGTAAAATGTTAAGTTTCTACAGTTGAACTGTTAAATAAAACATATTTCCATACTCTCGGGCAAATGATTGGCGGATATAAGAGAACTTCATCAGACATCTTTTGCATTCCACCTCCTCCTCTGCCCGTTTTTATTGGTAGAAGAGTGGTCTATACGGATGCCTGCTTGAATGGCAACGTAAATACTTTGGGGGCTGGATATAATTATTTTCACATAAAATATAAATTGAGCTTTATCCGCTTCATTTCCCGATCATGTTTTTCAATCAAAAAAAAAGCTCTAGCTATCCCAAATTTGATAAGATAAGATATGTCAGATAAGAAAAAAATCCCTATCATCACCATGTCATAAAATGTTAAGTTTCTACAATTGAATTGATAATTAAAACATATTTCCATTCTCTCGGGCAAATGATTGGCGGATATAAGAGAACTTCATCAGACATCTTTTGCATTCCACCTCCTCCTCTGCCCGTTTTTATTGGTAGAAGAGTGGTCTATACGGATGCCTGCTTGAATGGCAACGTAAAGACCTTGGGGGCTGGATATAATTATTTTCAGATAAAATATGAATTGAGCTTTATCCGCTTCATTTCCCGATCATGTTTTTCAATCAAAAAAGCAAGACCAAGGTATCCCAAATTTGATAAGATAACATATGTCAGATTAGAGAAAAATCCCTATCATCACCATGTCATAAAATGTTAAGTTTCTACGATTGAATTGATAATTGAAACATATTTCCATACTCTCGGGCAAATGATTGGCGGATATAAGAGAACTTCATCAGACATCTTATGCATTCCACCTCCTCCTCTGCCCGTTTTTATTGGTAGAAGAGTGGTCTATACGGATGCCTGCTTGAATGGCAACGTAAATACTTTGGGGGCTGGATATAATTATTTTCACATAAAATATAAATTGAGCTTTATCCGCTTCATTTCCCGATCATGTTTTTCAATCAAAAAAGCAAGACCTAGATATCCCAAATTTGATAAGATAACATATGTCAGATAAGAAAAAAATCCTTATCATCACCATGTCATAAAATGTTAAGTTTCTACAATTGAATTGATAATTGAAACATATTTCCATTCTCTCGGGCAAATGATTGGCGGATATAAGAGAACTTCATCAGACATCTTTTGCATTCCACCTCCTCCTCTGCCCGTTTTTATTGGTAGAAGAGTGGTCTATACGGATGCCTGCTTGAATGGCAACGTAAAGACCTTGGGGGCTGTATATAATTATTTTCAGATAAAATATGAATTGAGCTTTATCCGCTTCATTTCCCGATCATTTTTTTCAATCAAAAAAGCAAGACCTAGGTATCCCAAATTTGATAAGATAACATATGCCAGATTAGAGAAAAATCCCTATCATCACCATGTCATAAAATGTTAAGTTTCTACGATTGAATTGATAATTAAAACATATTTCCATACTCTCGGGCAAATGATTGGCGGATATAAGAGAACTTCATCAGACATCTTTTGCATTCCACCTCCTCCTCTGCCCTTTTTTATTGGTAGAAGAGTGGTCTATACGGATGCCTGCTTGAATGGCAACGTAAATACTTTGGGGGCTGGATATAATTATTTTCACATAAAATATAAATTGAGCTTTATCCGCTTCATTTCCCGATCATGTTTTTCAATCAAAAAAGCAAGACCTAGGTATCCCAAATTTGATAAGATAACATATGTCAGATAAGAAAAAAATCCCTATCATCACCATGTCATAAAATGTTAAGTTTCTACAATTGAATTGATAATTAAAACATATTTCCATTCTCTCGGGCAAATGATTGGCGGATATAAGAGAACTTCATCAGACATCTTTTGCATTCCACCTCCTCCTCTGCCCGTTTTTATTGGTAGAAGAGTGGTCTATACGGATGCCTGCTTGAATGGCAACGTAAAGACTTTGGGGGCTGGATATAATTATTTTCAGATAAAATATGAATTGAGCTTTATCCGCTTCATTTCCCGATCATGTTTTTCAATCAAAAAAAAAGACCTAGGTATCCCAAATTTGATAAGATAAGATATGTCAGATTAGAGAAAAATCCCTATCATCACCATATCATTAAATATTAAGTTTCTACGATTGAATTGATAATAAAACATATTTATTCTCGGGCAAATGATTGGCGGATATAAGAGAATTTCATCAGACATCTTGTGCATTCCACCTCCTCCTCTGCCCGTTTTTATGGTAGAAGAGTGGTCTATACGGATGCCTGCTTGAATGGCAACGTAAAGACTTTGGGGGCTGGATATAATTATTTTCAGATAAAATATGAATTGAGCTTTATCCGCTTCATTTCCCGATCATGTTTTTCAATCAAAAAAAAAGACCTAGGTATCCCAAATTTGATAAGATAAGATATGTCAGATTAGAGAAAAATCCCTATCATCACCATGTCGTAAAATGTTAAGTTCTACAATTGAATTGATAATTAAAACATATTTCCATACTTTCGGGCAAATGATTGGCGGATATAAGAGAACTTCATCAGACATCTTTTGCATTCCACCTCCTCCTCTGCCCGTTTTTATGGTAGAAGAGTAGTCTATACGGATGCCTGCTTGAATGGCAACGTAAAGACTTTGGAGGCTGGATATAATTATTTTCAGATAAAATATGAATTGAGCTTTATCCGCTTCATTTCCCGATCATGTTTTTCAGTCAAAAAAAGAAGACCTAGGTATCCCAAATTTGATAAGATAAGATATGTCAGATTAGAGAAAATCCCTATCATCACCATGTCGTAAAATGTTAAGTTTCTACAATTGAATTGATAATTAAAAGATATTTCCATACTTTCGGGCAAATGATTGGCGGATATAAGAGAACTTCATCAGACATCTTTTGCATTCCACCTCCTCCTCTGCCCGTTTTTATGGTAGAAGAGTGGTCTATACGGATGCCTGCTTGAATGGCAACGTAAAGACTTTGGGGGCTGAATATAATTATTTTCAGATAAAATATGAATTGAGCTTTATCCGCTTCATTTCCCGATCATGTTTTTAAATCAAAAAAAAAGACCTAGGTATCCCAAATTTGATAAGATAAGATATGTCAGATTAGAGAAAAATCCCTATCATCACCATGTCGTAAAATGTTAAGTTTCTACAATTGAATTGATAATTAAAACATATTTCCATACTTTCGGGCAAATGATTGGCGGATATAAGAGAACTTCATCAGACATCTTTTGCATTTCACCTCCTCCTCTGCCCGTTTTTATGGTAGAAGAGTGGTCTATACGGATGCCTGCTTGAATGGCAACGTAAATACTTTGGGGGCTGGATATAATTATTTTCACATAAAATATAAATTGAGCTTTATCCGCTTCATTTCCCGATCATGTTTTTCAATCAAAAAAGCAAGACCTAGATATCCCAAATTTGATAAGATAACATATGTCAGATAAGAAAAAAATCCTTATCATCACCATGTCATAAAATGTTAAGTTTCTACAATTGAATTGATAATTGAAACATATTTCCATTCTCTCGGGCAAATGATTGGCGGATATAAGAGAACTTCATCAGACATCTTTTGCATTCCACCTCCTCCTCTGCCCGTTTTTATTGGTAGAAGAGTGGTCTATACGGATGCCTGCTTGAATGGCAACGTAAAGACCTTGGGGGCTGTATATAATTATTTTCAGATAAAATATGAATTGAGCTTTATCCGCTTCATTTCCCGATCATTTTTTTCAATCAAAAAAGCAAGACCTAGGTATCCCAAATTTGATAAGATAACATATGCCAGATTAGAGAAAAATCCCTATCATCACCATGTCATAAAATGTTAAGTTTCTACGATTGAATTGATAATTAAAACATATTTCCATACTCTCGGGCAAATGATTGGCGGATATAAGAGAACTTCATCAGACATCTTTTGCATTCCACCTCCTCCTCTGCCCTTTTTTATTGGTAGAAGAGTGGTCTATACGGATGCCTGCTTGAATGGCAACGTAAATACTTTGGGGGCTGGATATAATTATTTTCACATAAAATATAAATTGAGCTTTATCCGCTTCATTTCCCGATCATGTTTTTCAATCAAAAAAGCAAGACCTAGGTATCCCAAATTTGATAAGATAACATATGTCAGATAAGAAAAAAATCCCTATCATCACCATGTCATAAAATGTTAAGTTTCTACAATTGAATTGATAATTAAAACATATTTCCATTCTCTCGGGCAAATGATTGGCGGATATAAGAGAACTTCATCAGACATCTTTTGCATTCCACCTCCTCCTCTGCCCGTTTTTATTGGTAGAAGAGTGGTCTATACGGATGCCTGCTTGAATGGCAACGTAAAGACTTTGGGGGCTGGATATAATTATTTTCAGATAAAATATGAATTGAGCTTTATCCGCTTCATTTCCCGATCATGTTTTTCAATCAAAAAAAAAGACCTAGGTATCCCAAATTTGATAAGATAAGATATGTCAGATTAGAGAAAAATCCCTATCATCACCATATCATTAAATATTAAGTTTCTACGATTGAATTGATAATAAAACATATTTATTCTCGGGCAAATGATTGGCGGATATAAGAGAATTTCATCAGACATCTTGTGCATTCCACCTCCTCCTCTGCCCGTTTTTATGGTAGAAGAGTGGTCTATACGGATGCCTGCTTGAATGGCAACGTAAAGACTTTGGGGGCTGGATATAATTATTTTCAGATAAAATATGAATTGAGCTTTATCCGCTTCATTTCCCGATCATGTTTTTCAATCAAAAAAAAAGACCTAGGTATCCCAAATTTGATAAGATAAGATATGTCAGATTAGAGAAAAATCCCTATCATCACCATGTCGTAAAATGTTAAGTTCTACAATTGAATTGATAATTAAAACATATTTCCATACTTTCGGGCAAATGATTGGCGGATATAAGAGAACTTCATCAGACATCTTTTGCATTCCACCTCCTCCTCTGCCCGTTTTTATGGTAGAAGAGTGGTCTATACGGATGCCTGCTTGAATGGCAACGTAAAGACTTTGGAGGCTGGATATAATTATTTTCAGATAAAATATGAATTGAGCTTTATCCGCTTCATTTCCCGATCATGTTTTTCAGTCAAAAAAAGAAGACCTAGGCATCCCAAATTTGATAAGATAAGATATGTCAGATTAGAGAAAATCCCTATCATCACCATGTCGTAAAATGTTAAGTTTCTACAATTGAATTGATAATTAAAAGATATTTCCATACTTTCGGGCAAATGATTGGCGGATATAAGAGAACTTCATCAGACATCTTTTGCATTCCACCTCCTCCTCTGCCCGTTTTTATGGTAGAAGAGTGGTCTATACGGATGCCTGCTTGAATGGCAACGTAAAGACTTTGGGGGCTGAATATAATTATTTTCAGATAAAATATGAATTGAGCTTTATCCGCTTCATTTCCCGATCATGTTTTTAAATCAAAAAAAAAGACCTAGGTATCCCAAATTTGATAAGATAAGATATGTCAGATTAGAGAAAAATCCCTATCATCACCATGTCGTAAAATGTTAAGTTTCTACAATTGAATTGATAATTAAAACATATTTCCATACTTTCGGGCAAATGATTGGCGGATATAAGAGAACTTCATCAGACATCTTTTGCATTTCACCTCCTCCTCTGCCCGTTTTTATGGTAGAAGAGTGGTCTATACGGATGCCTGCTTGAATGGCAACGTAAAGACTTTGGAGGCTGGATATAATTATTTTCAGATAAAATATGAATTGAGCTTTATCCGCTTCATTTCCCGATCATGTTTTTCAGTCAAAAAAAGAAGACCTAGGTATCCCAAATTTGATAAGATAAGATATGTCAGATTAGAGAAAAATCCCTATCATCATCATGTCGTAAAATGTTAAGTTTCTACAATTGAATTGATAATTAAAACATATTTCCATACTTTCGGGCAAATGATTGGCGGATATAAGAGAACTTCGTCAGACATCTTTTGCATTCCACCTCCTCCTCTGCCCGTTTTTATGGTAGAAGAGTGGTCTATACGGATGCCTGCTTGAATGGCAACGTAAAGACTTTGGGGGCTGGATATAATTATTTTCAGATAAAATATGAATTGAGCTTTATCCGCTTCATTTCCCGATCATGTTTTTCAATCAAAAAAAAAAAAGACCTAGGTATCCCAAATTTGATAAGATAAGATATGTCAGATTAGAGAAAAATCCCTATCATCACCATGTCGTAAAATGTTAAGTTTCTACAATTGAATTGATAATTAAAACATATTTCCATACTTTCGGGCAAATGATTGGCGGATATAAGAGAACTTCATCAGACATCTTTTGCATTCCACCTCCTCCTCTGCCCGTTTTTATGGTAGAAGAGTGGTCTATACGGATGCCTGCTTGAATGGCAACGTAAAGACTTTGGGGGCGGGATATAATTATTTTCACATAAAATATGAATTGAGCTTTATCCGCTTCATCTCCCGATCATGTTTTTCAATAAAAAAAAAAGCTCTAGTTATCCCAAATTGGATAAGATAAGATATGTCAGAATAGAGAAAAATCCCTATCATCACCATTTCATATAAAGATGTTAAGCTTTCACAATTGAACTGTTAATTAAAACATATATCTATACTCTCGGGCAAATGATTGGCGGATATAAGAGAATGTCATCAGAAATCTTTTGCATTCCACCTCCTTCTCTGCCCGTTTTTATTGGTAGAAGAGTGGTCTATACGGATGCCTGCTTGAATGGCAACGTAAAGACTTTGGGGGCTGGATATAATTATTTTCACATAAAATGTGAATTGAGCTTAATCCGCTTCATTTCCCGATCATGTTTTTCAATCAAAGAAAAAAGCCCTAGGTATCCCACATGTGATAAGATAAGATATGTCAGATTAAAAAAAAATCCCTATCATCACCATGTCGTAAAATGTTAAGTTTCTACAATTGAACTGTTAATTAAAACATATTTCCATACTCTCGGGCAAATGGTTGGCGGATATAAGAGAACTTCATCAGACATCTTTTGCATTCCACCTCCTCCTCTGCCCATTTTATTGGTCTATACGGATGCCTGCTTGAATGGCAACGTAAAGACTTTGGGGACTGGATATAATTATTTTCACACAAAATATGAATTGAGCTTTATCCGCTTCATTTCCCGATCATGTTTTTCAATAAAAAAAAAGACCTAGGTATCCCAAATTTGATAAGATAAGATATGTCAGATTAGAGAAAAATCCTCATCATCACCATTTCATAAAGATGTTAAGCTTTCACAATTGAACTGTTAATTAAAACATATTTCTATAGGTACTCTCGGGCAAATGATTGGCGGATATAAGAGAACTTCATCAGACATCTTTTGCATTCCACCTCCTCCTCTGCCCTTTTTTATTGGTAGAAGAGTGGTCTATACGGATGCATGCTTGAATGGCAACGTAAAGACTTTGGGGGCTGGATATAATTATTTTCACATAAAATATGAATTGAGCTTTATCCGCTTCATTTCCCGATCATGTTTTTCAATCAAAAAAAAGCTCTAGTTATCCCAAATTGGATAAGATAAGATATGTCAGATTAGAGAAAAATCCCTATCATCACCATGTCATAAAATGTTAAGTTTCTACAATTGAATTGATAATTAAAACATATTTCCATACTCTCGGGCAAATGATTGGCGGATATAAGAGAACTTCATCAGACATCTTTTGCATTCCACCTCCTCCTCTGCCCGTTTTCATTGGTAGAAGAGTGGTCTATACGAATGCCTGTTTGAACGGCAACGTAAAGACTTAGGGGGCTGGATATAATTATTTTCACATAAAATATGAATTGAGCTTTATCCGCTTCATTTCCCGATCATGTTTTTCAATCAAAAATAAAAGACCTAGGTATCCCAAATTTGATAAGATAAGATATGTCAGATTAGAGAAAAATCTTTATCATCACCATTTCATAAAGATGTTAAGCTTTCACAATTGAACTGTTAATTAAAACATATTTCTATACTCTCGGGCAAATGATTGGCGGATATAAGAGAACTTCATCAGACATCTTTTACATTCCACCTCCTCCTCTGCCCTTTTTTATTGGTAGAAGAGTGGTCTATACTGATGCATGCTTGAATGGCAACGTAAATACTTTGGGGGCTGGATATAATTATTTTCACATAAAATATAAATTGAGCTTTATCCGCTTCATTTCCCTAAGCCCTAAGTATCCCAAATTTGATAAGATAAGATATATCATCACCATGTCATAAAATTTAGTTTCTACAATTGAACTGTTAATCAAAACATATTTCTATACTCTCGGGCAAATGATTGGCGGATATAAGAGAATCTTTTGCACACACCTCAAGATTCAAGAGGTAACGAAATAATTCCCAGCAATTTACCCAAGCTCTATTGTCAACTATTTCGCTCCCGATTTCTTAGAAAGTAATTTACATTATGAAAATTGGTAGGAAGCAGCCAGTAAAGTTAGAAGTTTGATACTGATAATAAATTGATAAATAGATCAATAGAAAACGCATAGGTCTCGAAGACGATAGAAATACTATTGTGTATTATTCAAAGTTTCTATTTTATCTTTGTGAAATGTTTTTACATTTTATTGCTTAACCAAGCAATCTTGAATCAATGCCATACCAACAATGAACATGTTATCTTCTTAAAATGACAATTTGTCATACTGGATTGATACAAAATAATTGCCATAAACGTGAGAATCCCAGATACACTTGTGTTCAACTCATTTTTGTGAAATAAAACAAAGTCTCATTAGCAATGGACCTACAATATGTCCTACAGTGACCCACACTCCCTGTCTGTAAACGATCAAAATATAAATTTATCTATTTCTGGTAGGTCTGTGTAAGTTTTATAATAATATAGTAACTGTTGTTATTCAAATTCCACTTTGTTCTGATAGAAATGGAAGGAAACAATTCTGGTGTAAATTCGTGATGGAAGTCCAGTGAGGATGGATGTCTTGTTGTCGTTAATTATCTATTGATATAAAACATAGGTCGATAGTAGATGTTCGCTCACAATTACGTAATATATTGAATAAATGCTATTTAAATATCGTAAATAAATCCCAATCTGGAGTATTGTATAAAGTCAACGTCTTCAGGTTAGTACTCACTACTCATTATTCAACTTAGGTTCAGCTATGAAGGTAGGAAATTACAGCAGTTTGTAAAATATTTTTTTTGGCAAACATCTATCCCACACACTAAACGATTTTAAGTATAGTTGTCATTGTCTGATGTCTCTCTAAAAGACAGATGCTATTCGATCAGTTAATGAAATCGTAGCAGAGCACGCGGGCTATTTTAAACAGATGTTCTTTATTGAAAGTATACTTCAGCATCTTGATAATTATTTATTTAACGTGTTTTTCCTGTAGCGTTTAATTTTGTTCTTCAAGCGTCAAATCGCTCATGTAACTGAACCAAAACCAAAAGTACCTAATGTTTTAAAATAAAGGTTACCTAGTTTTTCATTTGGAATGTTATATTATTCTGACTGAGCTCCGAGTTGGTTATTCTATGAGTAAAGATTAAAGAACTCGCAAAATTCTCAAAATCATAATTGCAGAAAACGAATCAGGCCGTTTAAAGTTAGAGTAATCATAATTTCTTCGTTTATCAATAATTGATACTAACGAAAACAGATATTTATTTTGTATCATTGTTAGAAGCATCACTTTATGATACATGGCATTTTTGGTTATCGAGGGGTTTAAATGATTGTAATTTGAAAAAGTTGATGGTGCTCCGTCATTGTAGTTTGGGATAGGGGATGGAAAAAGAAAGTTTTAAAACAATTTTTCAATCTGCATATGATTTTGGCGAATTTCTAGATCCATATAACTAACCGTTAAGCAATTTGGTTTTCCCATTTAGTTTGAATTTGTTATGGTAAAATATAGAGCCGTATCACTGAGGTTTTGTCACTTGCTTTAATTGTGGGTCGTACCAGAATTATAATATTGGAATAAATATACAGAATCGTATCTAATACTTGTTTTATAAACAATATATTGCATGGGAACTTTTTACCGGGTCGGGCTAGTTTTCAATAATCTGTATCTGTCATTGTGGGTTTCAATCATCTGCATCTTTTTTCTAGTAGTTTAGTTATATTTTCAGATTGACAAATGTTTGGAGACCTCTGGCTGATGTTTATTTGCTGGTTATCAGGTTTAGTCATGTTTTACATTTTTTCACAACTTCTGGATTTGGTTGATCTTTAGTTCTATCACGTTGTCGATGATTTTCTGATTGACAAATGTTTGGGACTCCTGGTTAATTGCTATTTCATTGTAATCAAGTTTGGTTGGTTAGGGAGGGTTACTTCCATTGGATGATCATTTCCTCAATTATTTTGTTATTTCTCCCATTCAGTTTGAATTTGTATGGTAAAAATGATTTTGCAATTGATCAAACCTTGATGATATGTTTTCTGGCAAAATGTAAATCCGTATCACTGAGGTTTTGTCACTAGCTGTCATTGTGGGTTTCAATCGTCTGCATCTTTCTCCTAGATCTTTAGTTCTATCACGTTGTCGATGATATTCTGATTGACAAATGTTTGGGACTCCTGGTTAATTGCTATTTCATTGTAATCAAGTTTAGTTGGTTAGGGAGGGTTGCCACTGGATGATCATTTCCTCAATTAATTTGGTATTTTTCCCATTTAGTTTGAATTTTTCGATAAAAATGATTTTGCAATTGATCAAACCTTGATGATATGTTTTCTGGCAAAATATAAATCCGTATCACTGAAGTTTTGTCACTTGCTGTCATTGTGGGTTTTAATTATCTGCATCTTTCTTCTAGAACTTTAGTTCTATCACGTTTTCGATCATTTTCTGATTGACAAATGTTTGGGACTTTTGGCTAATTTTTATTCCATTACAATCAAGTTTGGTTGGTTAGAGGTGGTTACCATTGGATGATCATTTCCTCAATTATTTTGTTATTTCTTCCATTTAGTTTGAATATTTATGGTAAAAATGATTTTGCAAGTGATCAAACCTTGATGATATGTTTTCTGGCAAAATGTAAATCCGTATCACTGAGGTTTTGTCATTTGCTGTCATTGTTGGTTTAAATCATTCTTTCCTCTAGAACTTTAGTTCTATCACGTTTTCGATGATTCTCTGATTGACAAATGTTTGGGACTTTTGGCTAATTTTTATTTCATTACAATCAAGTTTGGTTGGTTAGAGGTGGTTACCATTGGATGATCATTTCCTCAATTATTTTGTTATTTCTCCCATTCAGTTTGAATTTGTATGGTAAAAATGATTTTGCAATTGATCAAACCTTGATAATATGTTTTCTGGCAAAATATAAATCCGTATCACTGAGGTTTTGTCCCTTGCTGTCATTGTGGTTTTTAATTATCTGCATCTTTCTTCTAGAACTTTAGTTCTATCACGTTTTCGATGATTTTCTGATTGACAAATGTTTGGGACTCCTGGTTAATGGCTATTTCATTGTAATCAAGTTTAGTTGGTTAGGGAGGGTTGCCATTGGATGATCATTTCCTCAATTAATTTGGTATTTTTCCCATTTAGTTTGAATTTTTTGATAAAAATGATTTTGCAATTGATCAAACCTTGATGATATGTTTTCTGGCAAAATGTAAATCCGTATCACTGAAGTTTTGTCACTTGCTGTCATTGTGGGTTTTAATTATCTGCATCTTTCTTCTAGAACTTTAGTTCTATCACGTTTTCGATGATTCTCTGATTGACAAATGTTTGGGACTTTTGGCTAATTTTTATTTCATTACAATCAAGTTTGGTTGGTTAGAGGTGGTTACCATTGGATGATCATTTCCTCAATTATTTTGTTATTTCTCCCATTCAGTTTGAATTTGTATGGTAAAAATGATTTTGCAATTGATCAAACCTTGATAATATGTTTTCTGGCAAAATATAAATCCGTATCACTGAGGTTTTGTCCCTTGCTGTCATTGTGGGTTTTAATTATCTGCATCTTTCTTCTAGAACTTTAGTTCTATCATGTTTTCGATGATTTTCTGATTGACAAATGTTTGGGACTCCTGGTTAATGGCTATTTCATTGTAATCAAGTTTAGTTGGTTAGGGAGGGTTGCCATTGGATGATCATTTCCTCAATTAATTTGGTATTTTTCCCATTTAGTTTGAATTTTTTGATAAAAATGATTTTGCAATTGATCAATCCTTGATGATATGTTTTCTGGCAAAATGTTAATCCGTATCACTGAAGTTTTGTCACTTGCTGTCATTGTGGGTTTTAATTATCTGCATCTTTCTTCTAGAACTTTAGTTCTATCACGTTTTCGATCATTTTCTGATTGACAAATGTTTGGGACTTTTGGCTAATTTTTATTCCATTACAATCAAGTTTGGTTGGTTAGAGGTGGTTACCATTGGATGATCATTTCCTCAATTATTTTGTTATTTCTTCCATTTAGTTTGAATATTTATGGTAAAAATGATTTTGCAATTGATCAAACCTTGATGATATGTTTTCTGGCAAAATGTAAATCCGTATCACTGAGGTTTTGTCATTTGCTGTCATTGTTGGTTTAAATCATTCTTTCCTCTAGAACTTTAGTTCTATCACGTTTTCGATGATTCTCTGATTGACAAATGTTTGGGACTTTTGGCTAATTTTTATTTCATTACAATCAAGTTTGGTTGGTTAGAGGTGGTTACCATTGGATGATCATTTCCTCAATTATTTTGTTATTTCTCCCATTCAGTTTGAATTTGTATGGTAAAAATGATTTTGCAATTGATCAAACCTTGATAATATGTTTTCTGGCAAAATATAAATCCGTATCACTGAGGTTTTGTCCCTTGCTGTCATTGTGGGTTTTAATTATCTGCATCTTTCTTCTAGAACTTTAGTTCTATCACGTTTTCGATGATTTTCTGATTGACAAATGTTTGGGACTCCTGGTTAATGGCTATTTCATTGTAATCAAGTTTAGTTGGTTAGGGAGGGTTGCCATTGGATGATCATTTCCTCAATTAATTTGGTATTTTTCCCATTTAGTTTGAATTTTTTGATAAAAATGATTTTGCAATTGATCAAACCTTGATGATATGTTTTCTGGCAAAATGTAAATCCGTATCACTGAAGTTTTGTCACTTGCTGTCATTGTGGGTTTTAATTATCTGCATCTTTCTTCTAGAACTTTAGTTCTATCACGTTTTCGATCATTTTCTGATTGACAAATGTTTGGGACTTTTGGCTAATTTTTATTCCATTACAATCAAGTTTGGTTGGTTAGAGGTGGTTACCATTGGATGATCATTTCCTCAATTATTTTGTTATTTCTTCCATTTAGTTTGAATATGTATGGTAAAAATGATTTTGCAAGTGATCAAACCTTGATGATATGTTTTCTGGCAAAATGTAAATCCGTATCACTGAGGTTTTGTCATTTGCTGTCATTGTTGGTTTAAATCATTCTTTCCTCTAGAACTTTAGTTCTATCACGTTTTCGATGATTCTCTGATTGACAAATGTTTGGGACTTTTGGCTAATTTTTATTTCATTACAATCAAGTTTGGTTGGTTAGAGGTGGTTACCATTGGATGATCATTTCCTCAATTATTTTGTTATTTCTCCCATTCAGTTTGAATTTGTATGGTAAAAATGATTTTGCAATTGATCAAACCTTGATGATATGTTTTCTGGCAAAATGTAAATCCGTATCACTGAGGTTTTGTCACTAGCTGTCATTGTGGGTTTCAATCGTCTGCATCTTTCTCCTAGATCTTTAGTTCTATCACGTTGTCGATGATATTCTGATTGACAAATGTTTGGGACTCCTGGTTAATTGCTATTTCATTGTAATCAAGTTTAGTTGGTTAGGGAGGGTTGCCACTGGATGATCATTTCCTCAATTAATTTGGTATTTTTCCCATTTAGTTTGAATTTTTCGATAAAAATGATTTTGCAATTGATCAAACCTTGATGATATGTTTTCTGGCAAAATATAAATCCGTATCACTGAAGTTTTGTCACTTGCTGTCATTGTGGGTTTTAATTATCTGCATCTTTCTTCTAGAACTTTAGTTCTATCACGTTTTCGATCATTTTCTGATTGACAAATGTTTGGGACTTTTGGCTAATTTTTATTCCATTACAATCAAGTTTGGTTGGTTAGAGGTGGTTACCATTGGATGATCATTTCCTCAATTATTTTGTTATTTCTTCCATTTAGTTTGAATATTTATGGTAAAAATGATTTTGCAAGTGATCAAACCTTGATGATATGTTTTCTGGCAAAATGTAAATCCGTATCACTGAGGTTTTGTCATTTGCTGTCATTGTTGGTTTAAATCATTCTTTCCTCTAGAACTTTAGTTCTATCACGTTTTCGATGATTCTCTGATTGACAAATGTTTGGGACTTTTGGCTAATTTTTATTTCATTACAATCAAGTTTGGTTGGTTAGAGGTGGTTACCATTGGATGATCATTTCCTCAATTATTTTGTTATTTCTCCCATTCAGTTTGAATTTGTATGGTAAAAATGATTTTGCAATTGATCAAACCTTGATAATATGTTTTCTGGCAAAATATAAATCCGTATCACTGAGGTTTTGTCCCTTGCTGTCATTGTGGTTTTTAATTATCTGCATCTTTCTTCTAGAACTTTAGTTCTATCACGTTTTCGATGATTTTCTGATTGACAAATGTTTGGGACTCCTGGTTAATGGCTATTTCATTGTAATCAAGTTTAGTTGGTTAGGGAGGGTTGCCATTGGATGATCATTTCCTCAATTAATTTGGTATTTTTCCCATTTAGTTTGAATTTTTTGATAAAAATGATTTTGCAATTGATCAAACCTTGATGATATGTTTTCTGGCAAAATGTAAATCCGTATCACTGAAGTTTTGTCACTTGCTGTCATTGTGGGTTTTAATTATCTGCATCTTTCTTCTAGAACTTTAGTTCTATCACGTTTTCGATGATTCTCTGATTGACAAATGTTTGGGACTTTTGGCTAATTTTTATTTCATTACAATCAAGTTTGGTTGGTTAGAGGTGGTTACCATTGGATGATCATTTCCTCAATTATTTTGTTATTTCTCCCATTCAGTTTGAATTTGTATGGTAAAAATGATTTTGCAATTGATCAAACCTTGATAATATGTTTTCTGGCAAAATATAAATCCGTATCACTGAGGTTTTGTCCCTTGCTGTCATTGTGGGTTTTAATTATCTGCATCTTTCTTCTAGAACTTTAGTTCTATCATGTTTTCGATGATTTTCTGATTGACAAATGTTTGGGACTCCTGGTTAATGGCTATTTCATTGTAATCAAGTTTAGTTGGTTAGGGAGGGTTGCCATTGGATGATCATTTCCTCAATTAATTTGGTATTTTTCCCATTTAGTTTGAATTTTTTGATAAAAATGATTTTGCAATTGATCAATCCTTGATGATATGTTTTCTGGCAAAATGTAAATCCGTATCACTGAAGTTTTGTCACTTGCTGTCATTGTGGGTTTTAATTATCTGCATCTTTCTTCTAGAACTTTAGTTCTATCACGTTTTCGATCATTTTCTGATTGACAAATGTTTGGGACTTTTGGCTAATTTTTATTCCATTACAATCAAGTTTGGTTGGTTAGAGGTGGTTACCATTGGATGATCATTTCCTCAATTATTTTGTTATTTCTTCCATTTAGTTTGAATATTTATGGTAAAAATGATTTTGCAATTGATCAAACCTTGATGATATGTTTTCTGGCAAAATGTAAATCCGTATCACTGAGGTTTTGTCATTTGCTGTCATTGTTGGTTTAAATCATTCTTTCCTCTAGAACTTTAGTTCTATCACGTTTTCGATGATTCTCTGATTGACAAATGTTTGGGACTTTTGGCTAATTTTTATTTCATTACAATCAAGTTTGGTTGGTTAGAGGTGGTTACCATTGGATGATCATTTCCTCAATTATTTTGTTATTTCTCCCATTCAGTTTGAATTTGTATGGTAAAAATGATTTTGCAATTGATCAAACCTTGATAATATGTTTTCTGGCAAAATATAAATCCGTATCACTGAGGTTTTGTCCCTTGCTGTCATTGTGGGTTTTAATTATCTGCATCTTTCTTCTAGAACTTTAGTTCTATCACGTTTTCGATGATTTTCTGATTGACAAATGTTTGGGACTCCTGGTTAATGGCTATTTCATTGTAATCAAGTTTAGTTGGTTAGGGAGGGTTGCCATTGGATGATCATTTCCTCAATTAATTTGGTATTTTTCCCATTTAGTTTGAATTTTTTGATAAAAATGATTTTGCAATTGATCAAACCTTGATGATATGTTTTCTGGCAAAATGTAAATCCGTATCACTGAAGTTTTGTCACTTGCTGTCATTGTGGGTTTTAATTATCTGCATCTTTCTTCTAGAACTTTAGTTCTATCACGTTTTCGATCATTTTCTGATTGACAAATGTTTGGGACTTTTGGCTAATTTTTATTCCATTACAATCAAGTTTGGTTGGTTAGAGGTGGTTACCATTGGATGATCATTTCCTCAATTATTTTGTTATTTCTTCCATTTAGTTTGAATATGTATGGTAAAAATGATTTTGCAAGTGATCAAACCTTGATGATATGTTTTCTGGCAAAATGTAAATCCGTATCACTGAGGTTTTGTCATTTGCTGTCATTGTTGGTTTAAATCATTCTTTCCTCTAGAACTTTAGTTCTATCACGTTTTCGATGATTCTCTGATTGACAAATGTTTGGGACTTTTGGCTAATTTTTATTTCATTACAATCAAGTTTGGTTGGTTAGAGGTGGTTACCATTGGATGATCATTTCCTCAATTATTTTGTTATTTCTCCCATTCAGTTTGAATTTGTATGGTAAAAATGATTTTGCAATTGATCAAACCTTGATAATATGTTTTCTGGCAAAATATAAATCCGTATCACTGAGGTTTTGTCCCTTGCTGTCATTGTGGGTTTTAATTATCTGCATCTTTCTTCTAGAACTTTAGTTCTATCACGTTTTCGATGATTTTCTGATTGACAAATGTTTGGGACTCCTGGTTAATGGCTATTTCATTGTAATCAAGTTTAGTTGGTTAGGGAGGGTTGCCATTGGATGATCATTTCCTCAATTAATTT
Organism: Endomychus coccineus; assembly: GCA_958510875.1. Lineage (NCBI taxonomy): Eukaryota > Metazoa > Arthropoda > Insecta > Coleoptera > Endomychidae > Endomychus > Endomychus coccineus. The sequence continues at coordinate 135,291,812 of OY294070.1, forward strand.
GGTATTTTTCCCATTTAGTTTGAATTTTTTGATAAAAATGATTTTGCAATTGATCAAACCTTGATGATATGTTTTCTGGCAAAATGTAAATCCGTATCACTGAAGTTTTGTCACTTGCTGTCATTGTGGGTTTTAATTATCTGCATCTTTCTTCTAGAACTTTAGTTCTATCACGTTTTCGATGATTCTCTGATTGACAAATGTTTGGGACTTTTGGCTAATTTTTATTTCATTACAATCAAGTTTGGTTGGTTAGAGGTGGTTACCATTGGATGATCATTTCCTCAATTATTTTGTTATTTCTCCCATTCAGTTTGAATTTGTATGGTAAAAATGATTTTGCAATTGATCAAACCTTGATAATATGTTTTCTGGCAAAATATAAATCCGTATCACTGAGGTTTTGTCCCTTGCTGTCATTGTGGGTTTTAATTATCTGCATCTTTCTTCTAGAACTTTAGTTCTATCATGTTTTCGATGATTTTCTGATTGACAAATGTTTGGGACTCCTGGTTAATGGCTATTTCATTGTAATCAAGTTTAGTTGGTTAGGGAGGGTTGCCATTGGATGATCATTTCCTCAATTAATTTGGTATTTTTCCCATTTAGTTTGAATTTTTTGATAAAAATGATTTTGCAATTGATCAATCCTTGATGATATGTTTTCTGGCAAAATGTAAATCCGTATCACTGAAGTTTTGTCACTTGCTGTCATTGTGGGTTTTAATTATCTGCATCTTTCTTCTAGAACTTTAGTTCTATCACGTTTTCGATCATTTTCTGATTGACAAATGTTTGGGACTTTTGGCTAATTTTTATTCCATTACAATCAAGTTTGGTTGGTTAGAGGTGGTTACCATTGGATGATCATTTCCTCAATTATTTTGTTATTTCTTCCATTTAGTTTGAATATTTATGGTAAAAATGATTTTGCAATTGATCAAACCTTGATGATATGTTTTCTGGCAAAATGTAAATCCGTATCACTGAGGTTTTGTCATTTGCTGTCATTGTTGGTTTAAATCATTCTTTCCTCTAGAACTTTAGTTCTATCACGTTTTCGATGATTCTCTGATTGACAAATGTTTGGGACTTTTGGCTAATTTTTATTTCATTACAATCAAGTTTGGTTGGTTAGAGGTGGTTACCATTGGATGATCATTTCCTCAATTATTTTGTTATTTCTCCCATTCAGTTTGAATTTGTATGGTAAAAATGATTTTGCAATTGATCAAACCTTGATAATATGTTTTCTGGCAAAATATAAATCCGTATCACTGAGGTTTTGTCCCTTGCTGTCATTGTGGGTTTTAATTATCTGCATCTTTCTTCTAGAACTTTAGTTCTATCACGTTTTCGATGATTTTCTGATTGACAAATGTTTGGGACTCCTGGTTAATGGCTATTTCATTGTAATCAAGTTTAGTTGGTTAGGGAGGGTTGCCATTGGATGATCATTTCCTCAATTAATTTGGTATTTTTCCCATTTAGTTTGAATTTTTTGATAAAAATGATTTTGCAATTGATCAAACCTTGATGATATGTTTTCTGGCAAAATGTAAATCCGTATCACTGAAGTTTTGTCACTTGCTGTCATTGTGGGTTTTAATTATCTGCATCTTTCTTCTAGAACTTTAGTTCTATCACGTTTTCGATCATTTTCTGATTGACAAATGTTTGGGACTTTTGGCTAATTTTTATTCCATTACAATCAAGTTTGGTTGGTTAGAGGTGGTTACCATTGGATGATCATTTCCTCAATTATTTTGTTATTTCTTCCATTTAGTTTGAATATTTATGGTAAAAATGATTTTGCAATTGATCAAATCTTGATGATATGTTTTCTGGCAAAATGTAAATCCGTATCACTGAGGTTTTGTCATTTGCTGTCATTGTTGGTTTAAATCATTCTTTCCTCTAGAACTTTATTCTATCACGTTTTCGATGATTCTCTGATTGACAAATGTTTGGGACTTTTGGCTAATTTTTATTTCATTACAATCAAGTTTGGTTGGTTAGAGGGGGTTACCATTGGATGATCATTTCCTCAATTATTTTGTTATTTCTTCCATTTAGTTTGAATATTTATGGTAAAAATGATTTTGCAATTGATCAAACCTTGATGATATGTTTTCTGGCAAAATGTAAATCCGTATCACTGAGGTTTTGTCATTTGCTGTCATTGTTGGTTTAAATCATTCTTTCCTCTAGAACTTTATTCTATCACGTTTTCGATGATTCTCTGATTGACAAATGTTTGGGACTTTTGGCTAATTTTTATTTCATTACAATCAAGTTTGGTTGGTTAGAGGGGGTTACCATTGGATGATCATTTCCTCAATTATTTTGTTATTTCTTCCATTTAGTTTTAATATTTATGGTAAAAATGATTTTGCAATTGATCAAACCTTTATGATAAGTTTTCTGGCAAAATGTAAATCCGTATCACTGAGGTTTTGTCATTTGCTGTCATTGTTGGTTTAAATCATTCTTTCCTCTAGAACTTTAGTTCTATCACGTTTTCGATGATTTTCTGATTGACAAATGTTTGGGACTTTTGGCTAATTTTTATTTCATTACAATCAAGTTTGGTTGGTTAGAGGGGGTTACCATTGGATGATCATTTCCTCAATTATTTTGTTATTTCTTCCATTTAGTTTGAATATTTATGGTAAAAATGATTTTGCAATTGATCAAACCTTGATGATATGTTTTCTGGCAAAATGTAAATCCGTATCACTGAGGTTTTGTCATTTGCTGTCATTGTTGGTTTAAATCATTCTTTCCTCTAGAACTTTAGTTCTATCACGTTTTCGATGATTTTCTGATTGACAAATGTTTGGGACTTTTGGCTAATTTTTATTTCATTACAATCAAGTTTGGTTGGTTAGAGGGGGTTACCATTGGATGATCATTTCCTCAATTATTTTGTTATTTCTTCCATTTAGTTTGAATATTTATGGTAAAAATGATTTTGCAATTGATCAAACCTTTATGATAAGTTTTCTGGCAAAATGTAAATCCGTATCACTGAGGTTTTGTCATTTGCTGTCATTGTTGGTTTAAATCATTCTTTCCTCTAGAACTTTAGTTCTATCACGTTTTCGATGATTTTCTGATTGACAAATGTTTGGGACTTTTGGCTAATTTTTATTTCATTACAATCAAGTTTGGTTGGTTAGAGGGGGTTACCATTGGATGATCATTTCCTCAATTATTTTGTTATTTCTTCCATTTAGTTTGAATATTTATGGTAAAAATGATTTTGCAATTGATCAAACCTTTATGATAAGTTTTCTGGCAAAATGTAAATCCGTATCACTGAGGTTTTGTCATTTGCTGTCATTGTTGGTTTAAATCATTCTTTCCTCTAGAACTTTAGTTCTATCACGTTTTCGATGATTTTCTGATTGACAAATGTTTGGGACTTTTGGCTAATTTTTATTTCATTACAATCAAGTTTGGTTGGTTAGAGGGGGTTACCATTGGATGATCATTTCCTCAATTATTTTGTTATTTCTTCCATTTAGTTTGAATATTTATGGTAAAAATGATTTTGCAATTGATCAAACCTTTATGATAAGTTTTCTGGCAAAATGTAAATCCGTATCACTGAGGTTTTGTCATTTGCTGTCATTGTTGGTTTAAATCATTCTTTCCTCTAGAACTTTAGTTCTATCACGTTTTCGATGATTTTCTGATTGACAAATGTTTGGGACTTTTGGCTAATTTTTATTTCATTACAATCAAGTTTGGTTGGTTAGAGGGGGTTACCATTGGATGATCATTTCCTTAATTATTTTGTTATTTCTTCCATTTAGTTTTAATATTTATGGTAAAAATGATTTTGCAATTGATCAAACCTTGATGATATGTTTTCTGGCAAAATGTAAATCCGTATCACTGAGGTTTTGTCATTTGCTGTCATTGTTGGTTTAAATCATTCTTTCCTCTAGAACTTTAGTTCTATCACGTTTTCGATGATTTTCTGATTGACAAATGTTTGGGACTTTTGGCTAATTTTTATTTCATTACAATCAAGTTTGGTTGGTTAGAGGGGGTTACCATTGGATGATCATTTCCTCATTTATTTTGTTATTTCTTCCATTTAGTTTGAATATTTATGGTAAAAATGATTTTGCAATTGATCAAACCTTTATGATAAGTTTTCTGGCAAAATGTAAATCCGTATCACTGAGGTTTTGTCATTTGCTGTCATTGTTGGTTTAAATCATTCTTTCCTCTAGAACTTTAGTTCTATCACGTTTTCGATGATTTTCTGATTGACAAATGTTTGGGACTTTTGGCTAATTTTTATTTCATTACAATCAAGTTTGGTTGGTTAGAGGGGGTTACCATTGGATGATCATTTCCTCAATTATTTTGTTATTTCTTCCATTTAGTTTGAATATTTATGGTAAAAATGATTTTGCAATTGATCAAACCTTTATGATAAGTTTTCTGGCAAAATGTAAATCCGTATCACTGAGGTTTTGTCATTTGCTGTCATTGTTGGTTTAAATCATTCTTTCCTCTAGAACTTTAGTTCTATCACGTTTTCGATGATTTTCTGATTGACAAATGTTTGGGACTTTTGGCTAATTTTTATTTCATTACAATCAAGTTTGGTTGGTTAGAGGGGGTTACCATTGGATGATCATTTCCTCAATTATTTTGTTATTTCTTCCATTTAGTTTGAATATTTATGGTAAAAATGATTTTGCAATTGATCAAACCTTGATGATATGTTTTCTGGCAAAATGTAAATCCGTATCACTGAGGTTTTGTCATTTGCTGTCATTGTTGGTTTAAATCATTCTTTCCTCTAGAACTTTAGTTCTATCACGTTTTCGATGATTTTCTGATTGACAAATGTTTGGGACTTTTGGCTAATTTTTATTTCATTACAATCAAGTTTGGTTGGTTAGAGGGGGTTACCATTGGATGATCATTTCCTCAATTATTTTGTTATTTCTTCCATTTAGTTTGAATATTTATGGTAAAAATGATTTTGCAATTGATCAAACCTTTATGATAAGTTTTCTGGCAAAATGTAAATCCGTATCACTGAGGTTTTGTCATTTGCTGTCATTGTTGGTTTAAATCATTCTTTCCTCTAGAACTTTAGTTCTATCACGTTTTCGATGATTTTCTGATTGACAAATGTTTGGGACTTTTGGCTAATTTTTATTTCATTACAATCAAGTTTGGTTGGTTAGAGGGGGTTACCATTGGATGATCATTTCCTCAATTATTTTGTTATTTCTTCCATTTAGTTTTAATATTTATGGTAAAAATGATTTTGCAATTGATCAAACCTTGATGATATGTTTTCTGGCAAAATGTAAATCCGTATCACTGAGGTTTTGTCATTTGCTGTCATTGTTGGTTTAAATCATTCTTTCCTCTAGAACTTTAGTTCTATCACGTTTTCGATGATTTTCTGATTGACAAATGTTTGGGACTTTTGGCTAATTTTTATTTCATTACAATCAAGTTTGGTTGGTTAGAGGGGGCTACCATTGGATGATCATTTCCTCAATTATTTTGTTATTTCTTCCATTTAGTTTGAATATTTATGGTAAAAATGATTTTGCAATTGATCAAACCTTTATGATAAGTTTTCTGGCAAAATGTAAATCCGTATCACTGAGGTTTTGTCATTTGCTGTCATTGTTGGTTTAAATCATTCTTTCCTCTAGAACTTTAGTTCTATCACGTTTTCGATGATTTTCTGATTGACAAATGTTTGGGACTTTTGGCTAATTTTCATTTCATTACAATCAAGTTTGGTTGGTTAGAGGGGGTTACCATTGGATGATCATTTCCTCAATTATTTTGTTATTTCTTCCATTTAGTTTGAATATTTATGGTAAAAATGATTTTGCAATTGATCAAACCTTTATGATAAGTTTTCTGGCAAAATGTAAATCCGTATCACTGAGGTTTTGTCATTTGCTGTCATTGTTGGTTTAAATCATTCTTTCCTCTAGAACTTTAGTTCTTTCACGTTTTCGATGATTTTCTGATTGACAAATGTTTGGGACTTTTGGCTAATTTTTATTTCATTACAATCAAGTTTGGTTGGTTAGAGGGGGTTACCATTGGATGATCATTTCCTCAATTATTTTGTTATTTCTTCCATTTAGTTTTAATATTTATGGTAAAAATGATTTTGCAATTGATCAAACCTTGATGATATGTTTTCTGGCAAAATGTAAATCCGTATCACTGAGGTTTTGTCATTTGCTGTCATTGTTGGTTTAAATCATTCTTTCCTCTAGAACTTTAGTTCTATCACGTTTTCGATGATTTTCTGATTGAAAAATGTTTGGGACTTTTGGCTAATTTTTATTTCATTACAATCAAGTTTGGTTGGTTAGAGGGGGTTACCATTGGATGATCATTTCCTCAATTATTTTGTTATTTCTTCCATTTAGTTTGAATATTTATGGTAAAAATGATTTTGCAATTGATCAAACCTTTATGATAAGTTTTCTGGCAAAATGTAAATCCGTATCACTGAGGTTTTGTCATTTGCTGTCATTGTTGGTTTAAATCATTCTTTCCTCTAGAACTTTAGTTCTATCACGTTTTCGATGATTTTCTGATTGACAAATGTTTGGGACTTTTGGCTAATTTTTATTTCATTACAATCAAGTTTGGTTGGTTAGAGGGGGTTACCATTGGATGATCATTTCTCCAATTATTTTGTTATTTCTTCCATTTAGTTTGAATATTCATGGTAAAAATGATTTTGCAATTGATCAAACCTTGATGATATGTTTTCTGGCAAAATGTAAATCCGTATCACTGAGGTTTTGTCATTTGCTGTCATTGTTGGTTCAAATCATTCTTTCCTCTAGAACTTTAGTTCTATCACGTTTTCGATGATTTTCTGATTGACAAATGTTTGGGACTTTTGGCTAATTTTTATTTCATTACAATCAAGTTTGGTTGGTTAGAGGGGGTTACCATTGGATGATCATTTCCTTAATTATTTTGTTATTTCTTCCATTTAGTTTGAATATTCATGGTAAAAATGATTTTGCAATTGATCAAACCTTTATGATAAGTTTTCTGGCAAAATGTAAATCCGTATCACTGAGGTTTTGTCATTTGCTGTCATTGTTGGTTTAAATTCTTCCCTCTAGAACTTTAGTTCTATCACTTTTTCGATGATTTTCTGATTGACAAATGTTTGGGACTTTTGGCTAATTTTTATTTCATTACAATCAAGTCTGGTTGGTTAGAGGGGGTTACCATTGGATGATCATTTCCTCAATTATTTTGTTATTTCTTCCATTTAGTTTGAATATTTATGGTAAAAATGATTTTGCAATTGATCAAACCTTTATGATAAGTTTTCTGGCAAAATGTAAATCCGTATCACTGAGGTTTTGTCATTTGCTGTCATTGTTGGTTTAAATCATTCTTTCCTCTAGAACTTTAGTTCTATCACGTTTTCGATGATTTTCTGATTGACAAATGTTTGGGACTTTTGGCTAATTTTTATTTCATTACAATCAAGTTTGGTTGGTTAGAGGGGGTTACCATTGGATGATCATTTCCTCAATTATTTTGTTATTTCTTCCATTTAGTTTGAATATTTATGGTAAAAATGATTTTGCAATTGATCAAACCTTTATGATAAGTTTTCTGGCAAAATGTAAATCCGTATCACTGAGGTTTTGTCATTTGCTGTCATTGTTGGTTTAAATCATTCTTTCCTCTAGAACTTTAGTTCTATCACGTTTTCGATGATTTTCTGATCGACAAATGTTTGGGACTTTTGGCTAATTTTTATTTCATTACAATCAAGTTTGGTTGGTTAGAGGGGGTTACCATTGGATGATCATTTCCTCAATTATTTTGTTATTTCTTCCATTTAGTTTTAATATTTATGGTAAAAATGATTTTGCAATTGATCAAACCTTGATGATATGTTTTCTGGCAAAATGTAAATCCGTATCACTGAGGTTTTGTCATTTGCTGTCATTGTTGGTTTAAATCATTCTTTCCTCTAGAACTTTAGTTCTATCACGTTTTCGATGATTTTCTGATTGTCAAATGTTTGGGACTTTTGGCTAATTTTTATTTCATTACAATCAAGTTTGGTTGGTGAGAGGGGGTTACCATTGGATGATCATTTCCTCAATTATTTTGTTATTTCTTCCATTTAGTTTGAATATTTATGGTAAAAATGATTTTGCAATTGATCAAACCTTTATGATAAGTTTTCTGGCAAAATGTAAATCCGTATCACTGAGGTTTTGTCATTTGCTGTCATTGTTGGTTTAAATCATTCTTTCCTCTAGAACTTTAGTTCTATCACGTTTTCGATGATTTTCTGATTGACAAATGTTTGGGACTTTTGGCTAATTTTTATTTCATTACAATCAAGTTTGGTTGGTTAGAGGGGGTTACCATTGGATGATCATTCCTCAATTATTTTGTTATTTCTTCCATTTAGTTTGAATATTTATGGTAAAAATGATTTTGCAATTGATCAAACCTTGATGATATGTTTTCTGGCAAAATGTAAATCCGTATCACTGAGGTTTTGTCATTTGCTGTCATTGTTGGTTTAAATCATTCTTTCCTCTAGAACTTTAGTTCTATCACGTTTTCGATGATTTTCTGATTGACAAATGTTTGGGACTTTTGGCTAATTTTTATTTCATTACAATCAAGTTTGGTTGGTTAGAGGGGGTTACCATTGGATGATCATTTCCTCAATTATTTTGTTATTTCTTCCATTTAGTTTGAATATTCATGGTAAAAATGATTTTGCAATTGATCAAACCTTTATGATAAGTTTTCTGGCAAAATGTAAATCCGTATCACTGAGGTTTTGTCATTTGCTGTCATTGTTGGTTTAAATCATTCTTTCCTCTAGAACTTTAGTTCTATCACGTTTTCGATGATTTTCTGATTGACAAATGTTTGGGACTTTTGGCTAATTTTTATTTCATTACAATCAAGTTTGGTTGGTTAGAGGGGGTTACCATTGGATGATCATTTCCTCAATTATTTTGTTATTTCTTCCATTTAGTTTTAATATTTATGGTAAAAATGATTTTGCAATTGATCAAACCTTGATGATATGTTTTCTGGCAAAATGTAAATCCGTATCACTGAGGTTTTGTCATTTGCTGTCATTGTTGGTTTAAATCATTCTTTCCTCTAGAACTTTAGTTCTATCACGTTTTCGATGATTTTCTGATTGACAAATGTTTGGGACTTTTGGCTAATTTTTATTTCATTACAATCAAGTTTGGTTGGTTAGAGGGGGTTACCATTGGATGATCATTTCCTCAATTATTTTGTTATTTCTTCCATTTAGTTTTAATATTTATGGTAAAAATGATTTTGCAATTGATCAAACCTTGATGATATGTTTTCTGGCAAAATGTAAATCCGTATCACTGAGGTTTTGTCATTTGCTGTCATTGTTGGTTTAAATCATTCTTTCCTCTAGAACTTTAGTTCTATCACGTTTTCGATGATTTTCTGATTGACAAATGTTTGGGACTTTTGGCTAATTTTTATTTCATTACAATCAAGTTTGGTTGGTTAGAGGGGGTTACCATTGGATGATCATTTCCTCAATTATTTTGTTATTTCTTCCATTTAGTTTAATATTTATGGTAAAAATGATTTTGCAATTGATCAAACCTTGATGATATGTTTTCTGGCAAAATGTAAATCCGTATCACTGAGGTTTTGTCATTTGCTGTCATTGTTGGTTTAAATCATTCTTTCCTCTAGAACTTTAGTTCTATCACGTTTTCGATGATTTTCTGATTGACAAATGTTTGGGACTTTTGGCTAATTTTTATTTCATTACAATCAAGTTTGGTTGGTTAGAGGGGGTTACCATTGGATGATCATTTCCTCAATTATTTTGTTATTTCTTCCATTTAGTTTGAATATTTATGGTAAAAATGATTTTGCAATTGATCAAACCTTTATGATAAGTTTTCTGGCAAAATGTAAATCCGTATCACTGAGGTTTTGTCATTTGCTGTCATTGTTGGTTTAAATCATTCTTTCCTCTAGAACTTTAGTTCTATCACGTTTTCGATGATTTTCTGATTGACAAATGTTTGGGACTTTTGGCTAATTTTTATTTCATTACAATCAAGTTTGGTTGGTTAGAGGGGGTTACCATTGGATGATCATTTCCTCAATTATTTTGTTATTTCTTCCATTTAGTTTGAATATTTATGGTAAAAATGATTTTGCAATTGATCAAACCTTTATGATAAGTTTTCTGGCAAAATGTAAATCCGTATCACTGAGGTTTTGTCATTTGCTGTCATTGTTGGTTTAAATCATTCTTTCCTCTAGAACTTTAGTTCTATCACGTTTTCGATGATTTTCTGATTGACAAATGTTTGGGACTTTTGGCTAATTTTTATTTCATTACAATCAAGTTTGGTTGGTTAGAGGGGGTTACCATTGGATGATCATTTCCTCAATTATTTTGTTATTTCTTCCATTTAGTTTTAATATTTATGGTAAAAATGATTTTGCAATTGATCAAACCTTGATGATATGTTTTCTGGCAAAATGTAAATCCGTATCACTGAGGTTTTGTCATTTGCTGTCATTGTTGGTTTAAATCATTCTTTCCTCTAGAACTTTAGTTCTATCACGTTTTCGATGATTTTCTGATTGACAAATGTTTGGGACTTTTGGCTAATTTTTATTTCATTACAATCAAGTTTGGTTGGTTAGAGGGGGTTACCATTGGATGATCATTTCCTCAATTATTTTGTTATTTCTTCCATTTAGTTTTAATATTTATGGTAAAAATGATTTTGCAATTGATCAAACCTTGATGATATGTTTTCTGGCAAAATGTAAATCCGTATCACTGAGGTTTTGTCATTTGCTGTCATTGTTGGTTTAAATCATTCTTTCCTCTAGAACTTTAGTTCTATCACGTTTTCGATGATTTTCTGATTGACAAATGTTTGGGACTTTTGGCTAATTTTTATTTCATTACAATCAAGTTTGGTTGGTTAGAGGGGGTTACCATTGGATGATCATTTCCTCAATTATTTTGTTATTTCTTCCATTTAGTTTGAATATTTATGGTAAAAATGATTTTGCAATTGATCAAACCTTTATGATAAGTTTTCTGGCAAAATGTAAATCCGTATCACTGAGGTTTTGTCATTTGCTGTCATTGTTGGTTTAAATCATTCTTTCCTCTAGAACTTTAGTTCTATCACGTTTTCGATGATTTTCTGATTGACAAATGTTTGGGACTTTTGGCTAATTTTTATTTCATTACAATCAAGTTTGGTTGGTTAGAGGGGGTTACCATTGGATGATCATTTCCTCAATTATTTTGTTATTTCTTCCATTTAGTTTGAATATTTATGGTAAAAATGATTTTGCAATTGATCAAACCTTTATGATAAGTTTTCTGGCAAAATGTAAATCCGTATCACTGAGGTTTTGTCATTTGCTGTCATTGTTGGTTTAAATCATTCTTTCCTCTAGAACTTTAGTTCTATCACGTTTTCGATGATTTTCTGATTGACAAATGTTTGGGACTTTTGGCTAATTTTTATTTCATTACAATCAAGTTTGGTTGGTTAGAGGGGGTTACCATTGGATGATCATTTCCTCAATTATTTTGTTATTTCTTCCATTTAGTTTTAATATTTATGGTAAAAATGATTTTGCAATTGATCAAACCTTGATGATATGTTTTCTGGCAAAATGTAAATCCGTATCACTGAGGTTTTGTCATTTGCTGTCATTGTTGGTTTAAATCATTCTTTCCTCTAGAACTTTAGTTCTATCACGTTTTCGATGATTTTCTGATTGACAAATGTTTGGGACTTTTGGCTAATTTTTATTTCATTACAATCAAGTTTGGTTGGTTAGAGGGGGTTACCATTGGATGATCATTTCCTCAATTATTTTGTTATTTCTTCCATTTAGTTTGAATATTTATGGTAAAAATGATTTTGCAATTGATCAAACCTTTATGATAAGTTTTCTGGCAAAATGTAAATCCGTATCACTGAGGTTTTGTCATTTGCTGTCATTGTTGGTTTAAATCATTCTTTCCTCTAGAACTTTAGTTCTATCACGTTTTCGATGATTTTCTGATTGACAAATGTTTGGGACTTTTGGCTAATTTTTATTTCATTACAATCAAGTTTGGTTGGTTAGAGGGGGTTACCATTGGATGATCATTTCCTCAATTATTTTGTTATTTCTTCCATTTAGTTTGAATATTTATGGTAAAAATGATTTTGCAATTGATCAAACCTTGATGATATGTTTTCTGGCAAAATGTAAATCCGTATCACTGAGGTTTTGTCATTTGCTGTCATTGTTGGTTTAAATCATTCTTTCCTCTAGAACTTTAGTTCTATCACGTTTTCGATGATTTTCTGATTGACAAATGTTTGGGACTTTTGGCTAATTTTTATTTCATTACAATCAAGTTTGGTTGGTTAGAGGGGGTTACCATTGGATGATCATTTCCTCAATTATTTTGTTATTTCTTCCATTTAGTTTGAATATTTATGGTAAAAATGATTTTGCAATTGATCAAACCTTGATGATATGTTTTCTGGCAAAATGTAAATCCGTATCACTGAGGTTTTGTCATTTGCTGTCATTGTTGGTTTAAATCATTCTTTCCTCTAGAACTTTAGTTCTATCACGTTTTCGATGATTTTCTGATTGACAAATGTTTGGGACTTTTGGCTAATTTTTATTTCATTACAATCAAGTTTGGTTGGTTAGAGGGGGTTACCATTGGATGATCATTTCCTCAATTATTTTGTTATTTCTTCCATTTAGTTTGAATATTTATGGTAAAAATGATTTTGCAATTGATCAAACCTTTATGATAAGTTTTCTGGCAAAATGTAAATCCGTATCACTGAGGTTTTGTCATTTGCTGTCATTGTTGGTTTAAATCATTCTTTCCTCTAGAACTTTAGTTCTATCACGTTTTCGATGATTTTCTGATTGACAAATGTTTGGGACTTTTGGCTAATTTTTATTTCATTACAATCAAGTTTGGTTGGTTAGAGGGGGTTACCATTGGATGATCATTTCCTCAATTATTTTGTTATTTCTTCCATTTAGTTTTAATATTTATGGTAAAAATGATTTTGCAATTGATCAAACCTTGATGATATGTTTTCTGGCAAAATGTAAATCCGTATCACTGAGGTTTTGTCATTTGCTGTCATTGTTGGTTTAAATCATTCTTTCCTCTAGAACTTTAGTTCTATCACGTTTTCGATGATTTTCTGATTGACAAATGTTTGGGACTTTTGGCTAATTTTTATTTCATTACAATCAAGTTTGGTTGGTTAGAGGGGGCTACCATTGGATGATCATTTCCTCAATTATTTTGTTATTTCTTCCATTTAGTTTGAATATTTATGGTAAAAATGATTTTGCAATTGATCAAACCTTTATGATAAGTTTTCTGGCAAAATGTAAATCCGTATCACTGAGGTTTTGTCATTTGCTGTCATTGTTGGTTTAAATCATTCTTTCCTCTAGAACTTTAGTTCTATCACGTTTTCGATGATTTTCTGATTGACAAATGTTTGGGACTTTTGGCTAATTTTCATTTCATTACAATCAAGTTTGGTTGGTTAGAGGGGGTTACCATTGGATGATCATTTCCTCAATTATTTTGTTATTTCTTCCATTTAGTTTGAATATTTATGGTAAAAATGATTTTGCAATTGATCAAACCTTTATGATAAGTTTTCTGGCAAAATGTAAATCCGTATCACTGAGGTTTTGTCATTTGCTGTCATTGTTGGTTTAAATCATTCTTTCCTCTAGAACTTTAGTTCTTTCACGTTTTCGATGATTTTCTGATTGACAAATGTTTGGACTTTTGGCTAATTTTTATTTCATTACAATCAAGTTTGGTTGGTTAGAGGGGGTTACCATTGGATGATCATTTCCTCAATTATTTTGTTATTTCTTCCATTTAGTTTTAATATTTATGGTAAAAATGATTTTGCAATTGATCAAACCTTGATGATATGTTTTCTGGCAAAATGTAAATCCGTATCACTGAGGTTTTGTCATTTGCTGTCATTGTTGGTTTAAATCATTCTTTCCTCTAGAACTTTAGTTCTATCACGTTTTCGATGATTTTCTGATTGTCAAATGTTTGGGACTTTTGGCTAATTTTTATTTCATTACAATCAAGTTTGGTTGGTGAGAGGGGTTACCATTGGATGATCATTTCCTCAATTATTTTGTTATTTCTTCCATTTAGTTTGAATATTTATGGTAAAAATGATTTTGCAATTGATCAAACCTTTATGATAAGTTTTCTGGCAAAATGTAAATCCGTATCACTGAGGTTTTGTCATTTGCTGTCATTGTTGGTTTAAATCATTCTTTCCTCTAGAACTTTAGTTCTATCACGTTTTCGATGATTTTCTGATTGACAAATGTTTGGGACTTTTGGCTAATTTTTATTTCATTACAATCAAGTTTGGTTGGTTAGAGGGGGTTACCATTGGATGATCATTTCCTCCAATTATTTTGTTATTTCTTCCATTTAGTTTGAATATTTATGGTAAAAATGATTTTGCAATTGATCAAACCTTGATGATATGTTTTCTGGCAAAATGTAAATCCGTATCACTGAGGTTTTGTCATTTGCTGTCATTGTTGGTTCAAATCATTCTTTCCTCTAGAACTTTAGTTCTATCACGTTTTCGATGATTTTCTGATTGACAAATGTTTGGGACTTTTGGCTAATTTTTATTTCATTACAATCAAGTTTGGTTGGTTAGAGGGGGTTACCATTGGATGATCATTTCCTTAATTATTTTGTTATTTCTTCCATTTAGTTTGAATATTCATGGTAAAAATGATTTTGCAATTGATCAAACCTTTATGATAAGTTTTCTGGCAAAATGTAAATCCGTATCACTGAGGTTTTGTCATTTGCTGTCATTGTTGGTTTAAATTCTTCCCTCTAGAACTTTAGTTCTATCACTTTTTCGATGATTTTCTGATTGACAAATGTTTGGGACTTTTGGCTAATTTTTATTTCATTACAATCAAGTCTGGTTGGTTAGAGGGGGTTACCATTGGATGATCATTTCCTCAATTATTTTGTTATTTCTTCCATTTAGTTTGAATATTTATGGTAAAAATGATTTTGCAATTGATCAAACCTTTATGATAAGTTTTCTGGCAAAATGTAAATCCGTATCACTGAGGTTTTGTCATTTGCTGTCATTGTTGGTTTAAATCATTCTTTCCTCTAGAACTTTAGTTCTATCACGTTTTCGATGATTTTCTGATTGACAAATGTTTGGGACTTTTGGCTAATTTTTATTTCATTACAATCAAGTTTGGTTGGTTAGAGGGGGTTACCATTGGATGATCATTTCCTCAATTATTTTGTTATTTCTTCCATTTAGTTTGAATATTTATGGTAAAAATGATTTTGCAATTGATCAAACCTTTATGATAAGTTTTCTGGCAAAATGTAAATCCGTATCACTGAGGTTTTGTCATTTGCTGTCATTGTTGGTTTAAATCATTCTTTCCTCTAGAACTTTAGTTCTATCACGTTTTCGATGATTTTCTGATTGACAAATGTTTGGGACTTTTGGCTAATTTTTATTTCATTACAATCAAGTTTGGTTGGTTAGAGGGGGTTACCATTGGATGATCATTTCCTCAATTATTTTGTTATTTCTTCCATTTAGTTTTAATATTTATGGTAAAAATGATTTTGCAATTGATCAAACCTTGATGATATGTTTTCTGGCAAAATGTAAATCCGTATCACTGAGGTTTTGTCATTTGCTGTCATTGTTGGTTTAAATCATTCTTTCCTCTAGAACTTTAGTTCTATCACGTTTTCGATGATTTTCTGATTGACAAATGTTTGGGACTTTTGGCTAATTTTTATTTCATTACAATCAAGTTTGGTTGGTTAGAGGGGGTTACCATTGGATGATCATTTCCTCAATTATTTTGTTATTTCTTCCATTTAGTTTGAATATTTATGGTAAAAATGATTTTGCAATTGATCAAACCTTTATGATAAGTTTTCTGGCAAAATGTAAATCCGTATCACTGAGGTTTTGTCATTTGCTGTCATTGTTGGTTTAAATCATTCTTTCCTCTAGAACTTTAGTTCTATCACGTTTTCGATGATTTTCTGATTGACAAATGTTTGGGACTTTTGGCTAATTTTTATTTCATTACAATCAAGTTTGGTTGGTTAGAGGGGGTTACCATTGGATGATCATTTCCTCAATTATTTTGTTATTTCTTCCATTTAGTTTGAATATTTATGGTAAAAATGATTTTGCAATTGATCAAACCTTGATGATATGTTTTCTGGCAAAATGTAAATCCGTATCACTGAGGTTTTGTCATTTGCTGTCATTGTTGGTTTAAATCATTCTTTCCTCTAGAACTTTAGTTCTATCACGTTTTCGATGATTTTCTGATTGACAAATGTTTGGGACTTTTGGCTAATTTTTATTTCATTACAATCAAGTTTGGTTGGTTAGAGGGGTTACCATTGGATGATCATTTCCTCAATTATTTTGTTATTTCTTCCATTTAGTTTGAATATTCATGGTAAAAATGATTTTGCAATTGATCAAACCTTTATGATAAGTTTTCTGGCAAAATGTAAATCCGTATCACTGAGGTTTTGTCATTTGCTGTCATTGTTGGTTTAAATCATTCTTTCCTCTAGAACTTTAGTTCTATCACGTTTTCGATGATTTTCTGATTGACAAATGTTTGGGACTTTTGGCTAATTTTTATTTCATT
This sequence comes from Endomychus coccineus, assembly GCA_958510875.1. Lineage (NCBI taxonomy): Eukaryota > Metazoa > Arthropoda > Insecta > Coleoptera > Endomychidae > Endomychus > Endomychus coccineus. The sequence goes on from OY294070.1 coordinate 135,308,639, forward strand.
ACAATCAAGTTTGGTTGGTTAGAGGGGGTTACCATTGGATGATCATTTCCTCAATTATTTTGTTATTTCTTCCATTTAGTTTTAATATTTATGGTAAAAATGATTTTGCAATTGATCAAACCTTGATGATATGTTTTCTGGCAAAATGTAAATCCGTATCACTGAGGTTTTGTCATTTGCTGTCATTGTTGGTTTAAATCATTCTTTCCTCTAGAACTTTAGTTCTATCACGTTTTCGATGATTTTCTGATTGACAAATGTTTGGGACTTTTGGCTAATTTTTATTTCATTACAATCAAGTTTGGTTGGTTAGAGGGGGTTACCATTGGATGATCATTTCCTCAATTATTTTGTTATTTCTTCCATTTAGTTTTAATATTTATGGTAAAAATGATTTTGCAATTGATCAAACCTTGATGATATGTTTTCTGGCAAAATGTAAATCCGTATCACTGAGGTTTTGTCATTTGCTGTCATTGTTGGTTTAAATCATTCTTTCCTCTAGAACTTTAGTTCTATCACGTTTTCGATGATTTTCTGATTGACAAATGTTTGGGACTTTTGGCTAATTTTTATTTCATTACAATCAAGTTTGGTTGGTTAGAGGGGGTTACCATTGGATGATCATTTCCTCAATTATTTTGTTATTTCTTCCATTTAGTTTTAATATTTATGGTAAAAATGATTTTGCAATTGATCAAACCTTGATGATATGTTTTCTGGCAAAATGTAAATCCGTATCACTGAGGTTTTGTCATTTGCTGTCATTGTTGGTTTAAATCATTCTTTCCTCTAGAACTTTAGTTCTATCACGTTTTCGATGATTTTCTGATTGACAAATGTTTGGGACTTTTGGCTAATTTTTATTTCATTACAATCAAGTTTGGTTGGTTAGAGGGGGTTACCATTGGATGATCATTTCCTCAATTATTTTGTTATTTCTTCCATTTAGTTTGAATATTTATGGTAAAAATGATTTTGCAATTGATCAAACCTTTATGATAAGTTTTCTGGCAAAATGTAAATCCGTATCACTGAGGTTTTGTCATTTGCTGTCATTGTTGGTTTAAATCATTCTTTCCTCTAGAACTTTAGTTCTATCACGTTTTCGATGATTTTCTGATTGACAAATGTTTGGGACTTTTGGCTAATTTTTATTTCATTACAATCAAGTTTGGTTGGTTAGAGGGGGTTACCATTGGATGATCATTTCCTCAATTATTTTGTTATTTCTTCCATTTAGTTTGAATATTTATGGTAAAAATGATTTTGCAATTGATCAAACCTTTATGATAAGTTTTCTGGCAAAATGTAAATCCGTATCACTGAGGTTTTGTCATTTGCTGTCATTGTTGGTTTAAATCATTCTTTCCTCTAGAACTTTAGTTCTATCACGTTTTCGATGATTTTCTGATTGACAAATGTTTGGGACTTTTGGCTAATTTTTATTTCATTACAATCAAGTTTGGTTGGTTAGAGGGGGTTACCATTGGATGATCATTTCCTCAATTATTTTGTTATTTCTTCCATTTAGTTTTAATATTTATGGTAAAAATGATTTTGCAATTGATCAAACCTTGATGATATGTTTTCTGGCAAAATGTAAATCCGTATCACTGAGGTTTTGTCATTTGCTGTCATTGTTGGTTTAAATCATTCTTTCCTCTAGAACTTTAGTTCTATCACGTTTTCGATGATTTTCTGATTGACAAATGTTTGGGACTTTTGGCTAATTTTTATTTCATTACAATCAAGTTTGGTTGGTTAGAGGGGGTTACCATTGGATGATCATTTCCTCAATTATTTTGTTATTTCTTCCATTTAGTTTTAATATTTATGGTAAAAATGATTTTGCAATTGATCAAACCTTGATGATATGTTTTCTGGCAAAATGTAAATCCGTATCACTGAGGTTTTGTCATTTGCTGTCATTGTTGGTTTAAATCATTCTTTCCTCTAGAACTTTAGTTCTATCACGTTTTCGATGATTTTCTGATTGACAAATGTTTGGGACTTTTGGCTAATTTTTATTTCATTACAATCAAGTTTGGTTGGTTAGAGGGGTTACCATTGGATGATCATTTCCTCAATTATTTTGTTATTTCTTCCATTTAGTTTGAATATTTATGGTAAAAATGATTTTGCAATTGATCAAACCTTTATGATAAGTTTTCTGGCAAAATGTAAATCCGTATCACTGAGGTTTTGTCATTTGCTGTCATTGTTGGTTTAAATCATTCTTTCCTCTAGAACTTTAGTTCTATCACGTTTTCGATGATTTTCTGATTGACAAATGTTTGGGACTTTTGGCTAATTTTTATTTCATTACAATCAAGTTTGGTTGGTTAGAGGGGGTTACCATTGGATGATCATTTCCTCAATTATTTTGTTATTTCTTCCATTTAGTTTGAATATTTATGGTAAAAATGATTTTGCAATTGATCAAACCTTTATGATAAGTTTTCTGGCAAAATGTAAATCCGTATCACTGAGGTTTTGTCATTTGCTGTCATTGTTGGTTTAAATCATTCTTTCCTCTAGAACTTTAGTTCTATCACGTTTTCGATGATTTTCTGATTGACAAATGTTTGGACTTTTGGCTAATTTTTATTTCATTACAATCAAGTTTGGTTGGTTAGAGGGGGTTACCATTGGATGATCATTTCCTCAATTATTTTGTTATTTCTTCATTTAGTTTTAATATTTATGGTAAAAATGATTTTGCAATTGATCAAACCTTGATGATATGTTTTCTGGCAAAATGTAAATCCGTATCACTGAGGTTTTGTCATTTGCTGTCATTGTTGGTTTAAATCATTCTTTCCTCTAGAACTTTAGTTCTATCACGTTTTCGATGATTTTCTGATTGACAAATGTTTGGGACTTTTGGCTAATTTTTATTTCATTACAATCAAGTTTGGTTGGTTAGAGGGGGTTACCATTGGATGATCATTTCCTCAATTATTTTGTTATTTCTTCCATTTAGTTTGAATATTTATGGTAAAAATGATTTTGCAATTGATCAAACCTTTATGATAAGTTTTCTGGCAAAATGTAAATCCGTATCACTGAGGTTTTGTCATTTGCTGTCATTGTTGGTTTAAATCATTCTTTCCTCTAGAACTTTAGTTCTATCACGTTTTCGATGATTTTCTGATTGACAAATGTTTGGGACTTTTGGCTAATTTTTATTTCATTACAATCAAGTTTGGTTGGTTAGAGGGGGTTACCATTGGATGATCATTTCCTCAATTATTTTGTTATTTCTTCCATTTAGTTTGAATATTTATGGTAAAAATGATTTTGCAATTGATCAAACCTTGATGATATGTTTTCTGGCAAAATGTAAATCCGTATCACTGAGGTTTTGTCATTTGCTGTCATTGTTGGTTTAAATCATTCTTTCCTCTAGAACTTTAGTTCTATCACGTTTTCGATGATTTTCTGATTGACAAATGTTTGGGACTTTTGGCTAATTTTTATTTCATTACAATCAAGTTTGGTTG
>OY294070.1:136552344-136556658 GCA_958510875.1 Endomychus coccineus
GATATGTGCAGAACTAGGTATTTTTTCTGTGACAACATCGTCGACAACATCGCGATTTTCGCTGGGTTTCGGGAGAACAGAAACTGACGTTAACACTGGAATGATCATTTCAATCTTTTTCACGTTGGCTTGTACTGGTGGATGCTTTTCTAAGATTTTGGCTTTGATTTGGTCTATGGGATTTGTATCGTTTGTAGACTCAATCATATTGATTTGTTTCTTTGGACTCCGTTTGAAATTAGGTGGTGACGTTGTTTGAGCGGTTTCGAATAATCTCATTTTGGCCTCGACGCTGCTGTTGGTTCTCCTGGTGACTTTCTTGTTTTTATGGCACTTCCTTTCGAAATTCTTGATAGCGTTTCCGACTAGATTGTGTTTGGGACCGTTAATTCCGGAATGTTGGTCGTTGTTGGATCCATTGTTGTCATTGCATACGATGCCACCATTATCATGTTCATCGTTTTCGAGTTGTAAAAATATTTCTGTCTTCATGCTCTTCTTTTTCTGGTTCGTAACGTTGTTTTCTTGTTTATGTGGGACGTTGTTGGAGACCGCGTTAAATTTTGGCGTGACTGGAGCGAATTTTTTCGATTTCGTATGTTCTAGAAAATTCAAATAGGACTCACATGTTTTGGTCGACGCGTTCGTAGAATCCGAATTCAGGCTGTTGTTTGAACTGTTTTCGGAGCTGGCTAGGGAAAAGTTTCGAGGAATTATTTCGCTGCCATCGTTCGAAGATACACTGCACTGATCGTCTTTTTTTCCATTTTTGTACGCGTCTAAGAAATTGACGTAATCTTTGTAGTCCGGGTTCTTTGTTTTCTTAGTTAATGTGAGCATTATGCGATAGTCGTAAAATACTAAAATCGAGCAGTAGACGGAGATTGAAAGTAAAATTGTTAACCGTTACTGAATAGGGACTTATATCGAACAATGTGTCGCCGTAACTAGTAGAGAACTGACTGGTGAACTGTAGCTGAGAATACAAGGCCTGTGTCTCACTGGAATTCCTATGATGATATTACTTGTATTTTCAAAGGGTGGGAGGAGAAGATATACTCTTCATAATAATCTTTTTGATAACAGGTATTATGTACTATCTTCATTAGAGTCATAACGCAGTTGATAATTAATATCATTATCTAATTGACGTAATGTTTTGAAGTATTAATGCAGTCAAATGTGTATTGGACTCGTAAATCCTTGGGAACTGGATCGATTTTGATGGGACAAAGTGCATTCTCTTCAAAATGTCATCAGCAAAAACTTGATAACAAATAAAGTTGAGCAAATTGTTTATATTGTTTATAAACAAATAGTTATTGAATAGAATTTGATTAACTCATTTTTGAGATTACATAAATTTTCCAAAAATATCCCCTATTTTCACATATTTCCATATATTTTCATGCAGTTATAATTGATTTTTCTTCTCTTTTTGACAAAATTTCTCTATCTCGAAAAATGTTGTAAATAGAAGTTGTTCAGCATTCAATTTTCCATCAAATTATCATATCAAAATTTCCAAATTTCCGGTCAATATTTAATTTTTTTTCTTGATAATTATCGATGATAAACTGATATTTTTGTATAAAATATGAAATTTTTTATTTTTATTTAATTTATTCACAATGTATTATGTGGATTTTCCTATCTATGTGGAAAATCCTCGGAAAGTTGGAAACTCTGATAAGATAATTTTATTGAAAATTGGATGCTGAATAACTTTTGTTGGAAAACCTTTTCTCTAAAATGCACCCTTTCAAAGTTATAAGCAATTATTCGCAGAAAAACGGGAAAAAATGGAAAACTTTTTTATTATTAATTTTAGAGAAAAATGTTATTCTTCATAAATGTTCTAAAATCTGAAAAATAATCATCAGATTTTGAATTTTTTCAGTCCTATACACGCGGTTTGTCAAAAAATATGAATTTTACTCAAGAGTAAAGTACCTTTATATTTGACAATATCGAAAATTGTTGTAAAAATTGTCTTCAAATATGCAATTACATCCATTTACATTAAAAAATTAGGTTTTGTTATTCTTTGCTAAACTTTTTATTTTGAATGAACATTTATCTCTTGTGATTATGAAACACATGATAACTAATACTAGAAATAAATAGAAACTTATTTTTCACTCATTCCACCAATGCCTCGACATATTCACCCTCTCGTTCAATACATAAATCATTTGTATGTCAGTGCATCCTAGATTACATGTAACAACAGTTAAATTTGTATTGATATTGTAGACAAAAAAGAAAAAAATGTTTTCAATGTAAATGGATGTAATTGCATATTTGAAAGTAGTTTTCAGTTCTGATCAAATTTTCTGTGCAACAATTTTCGATATTGTCAAATATAATACTTTACCATTGTCCAAGTCAAATTCCTGAAGTTTCTCAACTTCGTTGTTATAATTTTGAAGGCTCAAAGGGACGTTCAATAATCTATGAAGAGTAAAATTCGTATTTTTTGATAAACCGCATATACGACTGAATGAATTTAATATCTGATGATTGTATTTTATATTTTAGAACATGCAGAACTTTTTATGACAAATAACTTTTTTTCCTAATATTAATAATAAAAAAGTTAGTGAAACATATTATAACATTTTTTTAAAATATTTCTGCGATGCATCATTAAAAAGGTATCGAAAAATCCAAGATACCTATAAGAAAAAATAAAGTTGATGATGATTGAGAAAAACGAAACGTCTTAGAGAATTTTCAACTTCGCCAAAAAATGAAGCTCAGAATGTTCCAACGTCAATGTATTTATAGATTTTTTCTAACGTTTGAAACAAACGAAAACCGTAAATTTCATATTTCCCGAATTACCGAAGATAACTTCAATTGTTAAACGGAATACTATCGGGCTCACCGATACGCAACTTTGTCCCAATTTAACCATCTTCGTATATCTTATAGTTTGCGAGATTCCAATGATGAGAGTTGAATTCGAAACATCCAGTATGTATATACAGGGTGCTTCAACTACGGCAATGTCTACCCTAACTCGCTTATTATACAGATTAGTTTTTTTAAAGCCTTATAAGAGGATATCTCGAAAACTGTTTGAAATTTTTCTGTGAAATTTTGTTGGAATATAGGAATGAACATATTTTTGACATTCAGTCATCCTTTTGTATTCTGAAGGGCGGCGGTTAATTTAAATTTACTTGAATCGGCTTATTTGAATCTGAAGAGTATGTGGTAGGTTTTTGTAAAAACTTTTTGCGGACATCCTGTATAATTAATAAGGTTGAACAACCGCTGGAAATGCGCAAAATTTGTTATCAATTCAGCAAATAGACATCATGACTAATACTTTGCATTACCTAATTTTGATAAGTTCATCGATATACTGATCTGATAATGAAACGTAGATCAACCTTAATGTTTACTTATCTAACTGTATTTATAAATTTTTTCACTTGGTATCTAGTGCAGTCAGTCAAACGACCACTCCCTTCCAAGACTACGATTATAAAATTTTTCACTACTATTATTATTATTATTACTAATTAAGGGTGCCACGTGTCACCTAGTGAGGCGGTTCCCGCCGAGAGTGTTCGCCATTCTCCCCAGGTGAACGAGGTTAACATCATCTTCGTGATATATTATTTGAACTTCGTCCTAATGAAGCGGTTCCCACTGGAGGGTGTTCACCTGGCTTCAGAGGTTGGTGGGATCCTGGAACACTCCAGAGTATTCACCGGATGTCCAAGGTGAACAAACAGCCACCATTCAACTCCCAGTCGGAACCGGGTAGGTGGTTAATGCCCGGAAGAGACTTGGACAACAGCTTTCCAGCTGAGCCACCATTCATACAGGTTATGACCCTTTAGGGTCTCCTCACTCAGTTCAGCCTCTCCACCGGCAAGAGTCACAATGTGTCCGGCACACGTCAAGGTCTTGCAACCCCTAAGGGAGGATTTTTCACTAAGAGCATAATCAAATATTTACAAATTAAAAATAAACAAATATAGAAAATTCACACAGTGGATACACTAGAACACTATAAATAAGAAACAATCACCTTTATCCACTGGAAATAATGTCAAAGTACTCGAGACGTTTCAGCTACCAAGTTGCAACCATCAGAGTAAATTCTAAATCAAAATGTGCCTGTTTAAATACTATTTGGGATAATGATGCAAACAAGAGGTTCCCCTCAGCTGGAGATAAATATCTATTCATTAAATGCCTTTTTTGCTTACACATTTACATCTCTTCTAAATCATCGAGATATTTGTCATTCTGTGTTTCAAGAGTGTTAAACTTTTTCGAGAAATGGTATAACCT